>ONZH01018606.1:0-29766 GCA_900303285.1 Rhinella marina | reverse complement strand
GGCACAATGACAGACCATGGAAGTGGCAGCAGCAGTCGTTAAAATTGGAAGGCGACAGAGTGGCAGAATGACAGACCCTGGAAGTGGCAACAGCATGAGTAGGCCAAAGAGGGGCACAATGACAGACACTGAAGTGGCAGCAGCATGAGTAGGCCACAGATTGGCACAATCAAAGACCCTGGAAGTGGCAGCAGCAGTCGTTAAAATTGGAAGGCGACTGAGTGCAGAATGACAGACCCTGAAAGTGGCAGCAGCATGAGTAGGCCAAAGAGGGGCAGAATCAAAGACCCTGAAGTGGCAGTAGCAGTCGTTAAAATTGGAAGGCAACAGAATGGCACAATGACAGACCCTGGAAGTGGCAGCAGCATGAGTAGGCCAAAGAGGGGCAGAATGACAGACCCTGGAAGTGGCAGCAGCATGAGTAGGCCACAGATTGGCACAATCAAAGACCCTGGAAGTGGCAGCAGCAGTCGTTAAAATTGGAAGGCAACAGAGTGGCAAAATGACAGACCCTGGAAGTGGCAGCAGCATGAGCAGGCCAAAGAGGGGCACACTGACAGACCTGAAGTGGCAGCAGCATGAGTAGGCCACAGATTGGCACAATCAAAGACTCTGAAGTGGCAGCAGCAGTCGTTAAAATTGGAAGGCGACAGGGGGCAGAGCTTGCGACTAAGGAAGATGGAGGTGTGAAGCGCTGCTCCGTCTAACACATCACCCTTATAGCGTGGTTCTACTAGCCTGGCAGATCCAACATGGTCAAGATCGGAGGCCAAAAGACTACCGACTCGCAAGGTAACGGCAGGAACAACATTAAAGCCAGAGAAATGGAAAAATTTATTAAGAAAGCCGCCGCTACTTACGTGGACCGCGAAGCAAAGATGGTGCCCGGCACGCCGCGCTCCACCAGCTCCAAACTACAGGAAGCGGAGGGAGAAGAGAGAGGTAGGGAAAGATCACCAGGACATGGTGACCTTCCGATTTCACGTTCCTTTCTGAAAGAGGCCCTGTCTGAAGCCCTTGAGCCCCTGAGCATTGACATTGCCGCTATTAAGGAAGACGTCCGCCATATTGGACGGAGACTGGAGGTTTTAGAGGAGGCCCAAGCTGCGGTCATAAAGGAGAGCCTTAAAAGCCTTGACGGATTGGCTACGCAACCATAAAACATTGTACAGATGGAACTTTCCCTTTGGCTTGACCTTCATCTACAATGGCCAAAGAATCTCAATATCATCATTTGCAGATATGGACAAGGTCTATGATCACCTCAACATAGAACCTTTACAAGTTAAAAACTGGGAAATGGTCCAAGATCTAGCAAAGCTGCCAGACCTTCCAGCAATTATTCCATGGCAAACGCCTCGTCTTCCAAAACAGCAGAGAGGAAAAAGAGCCCAAAGATCCTCTACGTCGAGGAGACTACAACTAGATGACAAATGAAGATGACCTACACTGCCACAGATCTTCAAACTCTGTTGACATTTTAGATCTGAACAGATCCTCACGGTTCTCCATTCAACGGTTCATTAAGTCCTCCTTAGCCTAAGTATAGGGATGACTTTTTCATCCCATTGTCTCTACTTTGTTATCTCTATTCTCTCAATTTTCACCATCTCTGCACTATCTCTATCATCCTCCATTCTGTTACCTCCAAGGTTTCTTCACGCCGCTGATTCCTTCTTCTCCTTCAAGAAGACCTGCTGGTTCTATTACTTGCTTGTCTTAGGGTGTGATATGACAGTAACCACTTTTCTCCCCTTTGGTGTCTAGTAATTTGACTTCTGTCAGATTGCATCTCAAGACAGATGTTGTACTACATCTTACATTGTTTGTATGTTTTGTTAATGTGTATTCTTTATCTTTGGTTTCAATTTCGCAGGTACAGTGTCTCTCTCCGGCGTTATGGACGTGGGAGATATACCCTTACAAGAGAACTGGTAACTGCACCCGAGGAGGCTGGGTATTATTGTCCCAATACTTTTTCTAGCTTTCAGTGCAAAATATATGTATCTCCTAGTCAAAAAAATGGCTGAAATATGTGTTGCGTCCTACAACGTTAAGGGATTTCATTCCCCTGCAAAAAGATGTCAGATAATCTCTTATCTCAAATAGAAAAAATGCTCAGTAGCAATGCTACAAGAGACCCATTTTAAATTTGACAAATATCCCAAACTATCTCATTCTCTGTTTTCACAATGGTTCCATTGTGGCTCTGAATCCTCGGCCTCCAGGGGTGTTGCATTGGCTTTTGGAGGGACCTACCGTTTACCTATTCCTCCCACGTCCAGGATGCGGAGGGCAAATATATCCTACTCAAGGGTACTATAGCTAACCAAATGTATACGTTTGTTAATGTTTATGCCCCCAATGTGAATCAAATTTCATGGCTAGACAATATTCTCACTATATTAGAGCCCTTTCAGGAGGGTGTAGTTGTGTTTGGTGGAGATTTGAATTTAACCATGGACCCCCTCGTGGATTCCACCTCAAAGAAATCTGCAATTTCCAACAAAGCATTACGCCACTTTAAAAAAGCACTACAGCGCCTGTCGTTGTATGATGCATGGAGAATGGCAAATCCCTCCACCCGCGACTACACCTTCTTTTCAGCGGTTCATGGTTCTTATCAGAGACTCGATTATATATTTATTTCAAAAGAACATCTACAATTGTGTAAAAACCCAAATATAGGTACAATGCACTTATCTGACCATTCTCCTGTGTTCCTCACCATCCTAGCCCCTTCCCTTGCACCCAGTGCATTTAGATGGAAACTCAACGAACAACTTATTTCCCCTGGAGTCCACTCCCAGCGCGCTCAAAAACTGCTTGAGGAATTTTTCACTTTCAACGCTCTCCCAGAGACCTCCCCGCACACCCTTTGGGACGCCCACAAGGCCTACATGAGAGGTCAGTTTATAAGCTTAGGATCGCGTCTTAAAAAAGAGAGGAAAGCTCAATTAGATGACCTTCTTTCAAAGATTGGTCACCTTGAAACCCTCCACAAACAATCATTACTGAAAAAGCATTTAAAGGGGTATTCTCATCTTAGACAATGGGGGCATATCGCTAGGATATGCCCCCATTGTCTTATAGGTGCGGGTCCCACCGCTGGGACCCGCACCTATAGCCAGAACGGAGCGGGGAGCGCTGCGCCTGGAGGACCCCAGGTTTCCGGGGGTCCGGCCACCACCAGGCGCAGCTCCCCGCGCCGCTCATAGAAATGAATGGGAGCCGGGCCGTGCATGCGCGGTGCGCTCCCATTCATTTCTATGGAGCCGACGGAAGTAGCCGAGCCAGCGCTCGGCTATTTTCGGCGGCCCCATAGAAATGAATGGAGGGCGGCTGCGCATGCGCAGTGCACCCTCATTCATTTCGGGGGCTCCATTCTGGCTATAGGTGCGGGTCCCACCGCTGGGACTCGCACCTATAAGACAATGGGGGCATATCCTAGCGATATGCCCCCATTGTCTAAAATGAGAATAACCCTTTAACTGAACTGTCAGATCTTAGGGCTAGGGTCAAAAATCTACTAAACACTTCCTCAGCTAAGATGTATCTCCACTCCCAATTTAAATACTATGCACATGGGGATAAAGCTTCTAAATTTATGATGCATCGTATAAAACAGAGGAAATCCCAAAATTATATTCATAAAGTGGAGTCCTCGGGTGGTAGGACGGTCTTTAATACATCGGCCATTGCGGAACAATTCCACAAATTCTACCACTCTCTCTACAATCTGAGAGAAACAGAACTCCCAAAAGACAGCCCCCAATCTCATCCAGAGGTCATAACTGCCTATTTGAACTCTTTAGCCTTGCCTACTTTCTCTGCATCCCAAAAACTAACTTTAACGACCCCTTTCTCTTTAGAGGAATTAAATACTGCCATTAAACAACTCCCAAATGGGAAGAGCCCGGGACCTGATGGTCTACCAGCCATATATTACCATACATTCCAACATATTCTGGCCCCACATCTACTACCGATATGTCATAGTGCACTGTCCGGTGTCTCCTTATCTAGGGACATGACCAGAGCGCACATCTCCCTGATTCCCAAGGAAGGGAAAAATGGGGCTAAGTGTGCCAATTATAGACCGATCTCACTGTTAAACCTTGATCTAAAGCTGCTTGCTAAAATGCTAGCTGAGCGCCTCTCAATCCTACTCCCTTCCCTGGTTCATAGAGATCAAGTGGGCTTTATAAGAGGCAGGGAAGGTAGAGACAATACCGCCAGAGTTCTTAACGCAATTTTTCACTCCAAAAAACATAAACAACCCCTAGTCCTTCTCAGCACTGATGATGAGAAGGCTTTCGACAGGGTGAATTGGCAATACATGAAATGAGTTTTGTTGGCATTTGGTCTACCGACCCCCTTTATTAATGCAATTTTCGCATTATATACTAATGCTTCTGCTTCCATTATCATTAATAACACTTTATACCCTGCCTTTAATATTCAAAATGGTACCAGACAGGGCTGCCCTCTTTCCCCTCTGCTCTTTGTCTTAGTCATGGAATCCCTTCTTCAAGCCCTTAGGAAAGAGAGTATTATCCAAGGAGTATTTATGGGAGGTAGAGAACACAAAGTAGCCGCCTTTGCAGATGACCTACTTGTATTGACCTCTAACCCGGCCCAATCTCTTCCTCGTATATACCGCATCTTAGAACATTTTAGCTCCCTCTCAGATTTTAAAATAAATATGAATAAATCTCATGTCCTCAGCATTGACTTACCAATAGCAATTAAGACAACACTCAGAAAGGCCTCCCCCTTTAACTGGGATGCTCCACACATCACCTACCTGGGTGTCAAATTAAGCCCGGACCCCTCTACACTTTACTCTCTCAACTATGTTCCCCTGCTGCAGTCCATAACAGCTCAAATTTCGACCATGCAGTCCACCATGTTATCCTGGTTTGGCAGGAAAAACATTATAACGGCTCTTGTCTTACTACGTTTGACATACCTCCAACAGGTTTTACCTATTCCTGTCCCAAGGATTTTCTACTCCTCACTTAAAAAACAAATTTGCCTATTTGTTTGGGCAGGGGTAAAGGCTAGACTATCATACTCAACCCTCAATAGACCGAAACACTTAGGAGGAATTAATCTCCCCGATCCTGAATTATATGAAAAGGCAGTACTCCTATCTAGAGTGGTAAGTTGGCTAGGCCATCATAGTGATAGAGCATGGGTAGATATAGAACAACAGGGCTTCGGACCATCATTTACAGGCCTCTTGGTAGGACTGGAGACTTTTCAATATACAGCTAAACCCTTCAATCCAATAATTAAGGCCACTCTAGAGGCATGGTACTGGTTTCAAGCTTCTCAACATGCCATTTCCTTACCCTCACCCCTACTTTGTGTCAGAGATCTTATTGCTCATGCCCCGAAAGCTTTATTGGAAAGTCTCCCAATTACTATAAGGGAGTCTACCACACCAATACTATTATTGTTCAATGAGGAGGGAGGGGTCTTGGATAGTGTAATCCTTGGCCATCTCTTTCCTGGCAACTACTTCCCTCCACCACTACTTTCTTTCATACGCTCCTTTCTTAGTAAAAATATTCCCTTTCAGGCTTTCCTACGCCCATTAACATGGCCGGAGGGATTAATTGCGGACACAGTCTCACCCACAAAGCTTATTTCCAAGATTTATCATAAGCTATGCACCCCAATACTCATGCCCAAACAAACATATATCGGTCTCTGGGAGAGGAACCTTAAAACTACATTTCCAGCTTCCGAATTATTTGCCCTCTTTATCGCACCACATAAAACTTCTAGATGTGTTCGATCACAGGAGAATAGTTACAAACTCTTGACTAGGTGGTACAAAACCCCAGATGTTACATGCTTGTATAGTAATTCTGGTCCTGACACTTGCTGGAGATGCCTATCCTTCAAAGGTTCTTTTATCCATATATGGTGGTCCTGTCCCAAGATCCAGGTGTGGTGGACCGAGATCTTTAATCTTTGTAATAAAGTTTGTTTTTCAGCTATTCCTTTATCCCCACAAGTGGCATTGCTTGGTATCCCGCCTTCTGGCTCTCCCTATGTCCCCTCCCCACTCTTCTACTTACTCATAAGTGCTGCACGCCAGTTGGTGCCCCGTTACTGGCTTTCATCCGAGCTCCCCCAGATCTCCCAATGGATAGGGAAAGTTGACCAAATCTTTAGATTTGAAGAAATCGCTGCTTGAGAAAGCCATAGAATAGACAAATTCAAATCACGTTGGAAACCCTGGATAGCTTTCAGGAAGTTTGTGGTCTAATTAGCTAATTTTTAAAGGTATTCTGCTCATATGTATCTTCAGGAATGTATCGGGATGTTGTCTTTCCCTATAATCTGACAACCTATTATTAATACTTTGCTAATGTACCTGTGAACACTGTTATTTATTTGAACATTGTTATTCATTTGACTGTTCTTTATTATAAAAATTAAATACAAATATAAATTAAAAAAAAAAATTGGAGGCGACAGAGTGGCACAATGACGTGGCAACAGCATGAGTAGCCAAAGAGGGGCACAATGACAGACCCTGGAAGTGGCAGCAGCATGAGTAGGCCACAGATTGGCACAATCAAAGACCCTGGAAGTGGCAGCAGCAGTCGTTAAAATTGGAAGGCAACAGAGTGGCAGAATGAAAGACCCTGGAAGTGGCAGCAGCATGAGTAGGCCAAAGAGGGGCACAAAGAGAGACCCTGGAAGTGGCAGCTGCAGTCGTTAAAATTGGAAGGCGACAGACTGGCAGAATGACAGACCCTGGAAGTGGCAGCAGCATGAGTAGGCCAAAGAGTGGCACAAAGAGGGACCCTGGAAGTGGCAGCAGCATGAGTAGGCCAAAGAGGGGCACAAAGAGATAGCAGCAACAGCATCCCATAGAGTGGCACAAGTACATAATTTGGACCTAGAGCACAGCGTGTGGAGGCAGCAGCAGCATACCGTAGAGTGGAACAATTACATGATTTGGAGGTAGCAGCAGCTAGGACACAGTATGCGGAGGCGGCAGCAGCAGCATGAGTAGGCCACAGAGTGGCACAATTACATGATTTGGAGCTAGCGGCAGATAGAACACAGCGTGTGGAGGCGACAGCAGCATGAGTAGGCCACAGAGTGGCACAATTACATAATTTGGAGGTGGAGGCAGCAGCAGCATCAGGCCACAGAGTGGCATGGTGACATAACCTGGAGGTGACAGCAGTAGCAGCATGAGGAGACCTGATGAGATGGCAGCAGCATCAGAAGGCTACATATTGGGTCAATGACAGAGTGGAGAGGTGGGTGGCAATACCAGTCACTGGTAAAGATGCTGGGTGGTAGAAGGAGCAGCTGGTAGATGTGTGGCATCAGTCGGGTGGCAGCATCATAAGAGTGGCTGAGGCAGGTAGCCTGAAGAATATAGTCTCATTTGTCAAGGCTTGGGTGACGCATCATGGCTGATCTAATCTGATGCATCAGGCGTTGGTGGGTGGAAATCTTCAATGTGGGGTGGCAGGGTGCTGTCCAAGTAGGCCACCACCTGCTGGTTCAGACTCTGCTCTAGGTCTACCTGCTGCTGCTGCCGCTGCTGCTGCTGAGTACTTTCCGCACTTGGCGGGTGAGGAAAGCTGCTCATCAGCGACTCCAGACTCAAGTTGCTGCTGATGGAGCTGGAACTGCTCCTACCCCCCCCACCCCCCCACAGCAGCCATGGCAGTGGTACGTGAGCACTGAGGGGCCCCCCGGTCAGACCTGCGAGAGGATGGACGACGACACAGATAGGCAGCAGCCAACTGACTACATAGGATGTCTTTATAGTACTTCAGTTTGTCCTCCCTCTCAGCAGGTAAAAAAAGGCACCCATTTTAGACCGGTAGCGAGGGTCCAAGAGGGTGGAGAGCCAGAAGTCATCCCTCTGCCGGATGGTGACTATTTGGCTGTCACTACGTAAGCAAGTGAGCATGCATCGGGCCATTTGCGCAAGTGACTCAGAGGGACTCCCTGCCTCCAACTCCACTGTATACTGCCATGGTGTCTCTGGGTCATCTGCCTCATCTTCCTCATCTCCCTCTACCTCCTCTGGCTGCTCCTGCTCCTCTTCTGTCACCTAGGTAGAAAAACCACTAAATGCTTGTGCTCCAATGTCCTCCTCCTTCCCCAGTTCAGCCCCCACCGGACTCATGTGGCCCTGAGATGCAGTCTCCACATCTCCAGTCCCCTGACCATAAAGATTTTGCAGAATCTGCTCCAGGACATGAAGCAGTGGAATGACGTTGTTCATACCATAGTCCTGGCGATTGACAAATAACGTGGCCTCCTCAAAGGGCCTGAGCAAGCGGCAGGTGTCACGCATGAGCTGCCACTGGCTGACATCAAAATTACACAGGGGAGTACTCCTGTCCGCTTGGATCATTAAGAAATCATTTATGGCCTTTCTCTGTTCGTACAATCCGTCCAACATATGGAGGGTAGAATTCAAACGGGTGGAAACGTCACATATCAGCCTTTGTTGGGGGACACCATTATGCCGCTGCTGCTCAAGGAGGGTGTGCTTGGCGCTGTAGGAATGGCTGAAGTGCATGCAAAGTTTCCTGGCCATTTTTAGAATGTTTTGCAGTTGGGTATAAGACTTGAGGAACCGTTTGACAACCAGATTAAATACGTGCGCCATGCAGTGCGCATGGTTCAGCCCTCCTTGGTGCAGCGTGGACACCATGTTCTTTGCGTTATCTGTCACCATGGTTCTGATTTTTAGTTGTCGCTGAGAAAGCCAGCAATCGATTTCTTCTTTCATGACGCGGAGCAGTTCCTCCCCTGTGTGACTTCGTTCGCCCAGGCAAACCAGGTGTAGAACTGCGTGACACCGCCGTGCCCTGCACATGTGGTACACTGGAGGAGCGCTATGACTTGGCCCTGCAGTGGAGGCTGAGGTGGTGGAGAAGGAGCCGGACATTAGCGCAGGATCAGCAGTTTGATAACGAGGAGGAGAAAGTGGCGTCACCTGTTCAAGTTGCTCGTGTGGCTGGGCAGATAGCACATTGACCCAGTGGGCCATAAAGGACATGTACTGTCCCTGACCGTAGTTGCAACTCCACACGTCGGTGCTGCCGTGCACTTTGTCAGACACAGACAGGCTCAAGGACTGGGCCACCTTCTCTTCTACATATTTGTGCAGGGCTGGGACTGACTTTTTGGCAAAGAAATGACGGCTTGGCACTCTCCAACTCGGCTCGGCACAAGCCATCAGTTCTCTGAATGGTGCAGAGTCCACCAGTTGAAAAGGGAGGGACTACAGCACGAGCAACTTGGACAGGAGCATGGTCAGCTTCTGCGCTGTAGGATGGCTGGACGCGTACCGCTGTCTCTTTGCAATCGCCTCGGTGAACGACTGCTGTCGTAATGAGTGGCTAGGAATAAGAGGAGGAGGAGCAGGAGCATCTGGAGCGGTAGATAATGACAGACAGCTCCCTTTGGCAGAGGTGCTGGAGCCTTGACTGCCTTAAATGGGCTGCGTGCCACTGGGTGATGCTGCTGTTGCTGCTGCCGACTGGACCGTCACGTCTGAGCCACGGTTCTCCCAGGCCACTTTGTGGTGATGCTGCATATGTTGGCGCAGGGCCGTGGTGCCAACATTAGCACCCTGGCCACGCTTCACTTTCTGACCACAGATTCTACATATAGCCATGTTCACCTCCTCTGGCGTCTTAACAAAAAACTTCCACACCGCCGAGTAAGCGATTTCACCACCAACACTCCGCACTGACTGAGTGGTACCTCTGCTGCCTGGCTGAGCCCCTTCGCCGCTCTTTTCATGGCTGGAAAGCACCTGCGAAGAGTGCGGTCTACCGTTTGGCTCCCGACCTCGCACTGCTGCCACTCCGCTGACTAACGGCCACACTACCAACTTGCTGCCTGCACCGCTGCCTGATGAGCAAGCTGTCAGTCTCGTCTGCAGATGATGATAATGATGATGAAGCCCTTGCTTCACCCGGCTCCCAAGTGCGATCGGCTAAATCATCATCAACTACAGTTTGCACGTCGCTAATGTCCTCCTCAACTGTCTCGGTGTACAAAGCCTGACCGCTCTCAACATCACCTCCCACTACACTCTCCTCATTAGTACTTGACCGCCTACTGGAAGGAGTGGATTTCTGCCCCACCTCTTGGCTTCCCAGTAGCTGCTGACTGTCCTCAAGTAGTTCGTCCTCGCTGTATAGTGGCGCAGAGCCCATAGCATATAGTACTTCTCTGGATGAGAGGACCGAAAAGGACAGAGGCAGGTTGAGGACAGGTGAGGGCACTGGAGCTGCTCCTGGCCCATGCCAACTAAGGGTTGTGTCTGACAAACCCACCGACTTTTGGCTGGGGGTTTCAGATGTCATCTGGGAGGAAGTGGATGACCGAGTCAACCATTCAGGAACATCTGGTTGGTGGTCAACACACGACCACTAGATGACACCGGTAGCTGTGGCCTAACCGAGTGACCCATAATGAAACGTCCCCTTCCTCTGCTAAGACCTGTGCCTTTTCCTTTTGCCACTGCCCCTCCCCTGTGAAGGGCCTGTCACCCCTCTGTCTGACATCCTGTACATCCTGTTTCATAAAAAAATTTAAAATAAAATAATATGAACAATCCTTGTGCCTTGCACAATGGCTTAACTATTTCTTTCAGAAATATCATCACCTACACAGTGTGTTAACAATGAGTTACTGAACTGCAGTACAATGGGTTACTGCACAGCACTATACACTTTGTTTATATACAGACTGACGCTGCAACTATCAATGTAAAAGAACAAGCCCAGAACCACTTCTTTTCTCTTTTTTGGACAAGTCAGCTTCACTGACTAGTGACTACGTTAGCCCAATATCACGTTTTTCTGTTTGGATGGCGAATAACGCCGCAAATAGTTATTTAAAAGAACAACCCCAAAAACACGGATTCACTGGTTTTGTGGCAAGTCAACTTCACTGACTATGTTAGCACAATATCACGCTTTTCTGTTTGGATAGCAAATAACGCCTCAAATAGTTATTTTAAATGAACAAATCCACAAACACGGATTCACAGTTTTTTTGGCAAGTCAACTTCACTGACTACGTTAGGACAATATCACGCTTTTCTGTTTGGATGGCGAATAATGCCGCAAATAGTTATTTAAAACTAACAACCCCACAAACACAGATTCATTTTTTTTGGCAATTCAACTTCACTGATTACGTTAGCACAGCAGCACGCTTTTCTGTTTGGATGGCGAATAACAACGCAAATAGTTATTTAAAAGAACAACCCCATAAACACGGATTCACTGTTTTTTTGGCAAGTCAACTTCACTGACTACGTTAGCACAATATCACCCTTTTTTGTTTGGATGGCGAATAACGCCGCAAATAGTTATTTCAAAGAACAACCCCACAACCATGGATTCACAGTTTTTTTTTTGGCAAGTCAACTTCACTGACTACGTTAGCACAATATCACGCTTTTCTGTTTGGATGGCGAATAACGCCGCAAATAGTTATTTAAAAGAACAACCCCACAACCACGGATTCACTGTTTTTTTTGGCAAGTCAACTTCACTGATTACGTTAGCACAGCAGCACGCTTTTCTGTTTGGATGGCAAATAACGCCGCAAGTAGTTATTTAAAAGAACAACTCCACAAACACGGATTCACTGTTTTTTGGCAAGTCAACTTCACTGACTACGTTAGCACAATATCACGCTTTTTTGTTTGGATAGCAAATAAGGCCACAAATAGTTTTTTTAAATGAACAAATCCACAAACACGGATTCACAGTTTTTTTGGCTTTCTTTTTTGAAGTCAACTACACTGACTTCTTTAGCACAATATCACACTTTTCTGTTTGGATGGCGCATAATGCGACAACTATTTCTTTCACATTTACAAGCTGCCAACACACAACACAAAAGATTTTTTTTTTATTATTATTATTTTTTTTTCTAATGTACCCCAAACAAGGCTCTGACCCTCTTACTGCACTGCAAAAAGTGAGAGTAGTGGTGCTTCTTTGAATACAGCACCCCAAAGCAGCCTTTAGAACAGAGTGCAGTGCTGTATAACAGGCTAACCCCTATGCCCACTCACTACTGCTCAGTGTACCAGAATAGCGATTTCACTGCCTGATTTTCTGTCTAGAAATCGTCCATCTCCTGTCCCTGCAATTCAGATTATCTATCCCTGATCTCCTCATTTCTTTTCTTTAGTTTTTCTGGGGCCATGAGGGTAAAGAACTGTGTGAGGAGCTTTATGGGGTGTAAATCTGTGAGAGAGAGCCAGAATCGACAGAACGTAACATTTTTGTTAGTACATTATTACAAGATTTTGGACCCCACTTTTGATTTTGCCCAGGGCCACATTTTGTCTAAAACCGGCCCTGTTTCCAGCAGTACTGTTTCATTACTATAAGTAAAGGTGCATTTAAAGATATGCAGTTAATCATTAAAATTCAAACGCTAAGGATTCATGTTGGACAATGATCGTATGGTGCAAATGTATGTAATAACTGAATGATGGTACTGAAAATGCACATTCAATGCTTGCAAAATCGTTTATGCGAACGAATAAATTATTATTTGACATTACTGTAAAGGTAAATTGTGTGTCTTTCAATGAATGTTGTAAAAACAGGCATGTTTCATGCAAAACAATGCTATAAATACAGCACTGATCCTTGAAAAAAAAAGAAAAGGCTCACATGTGAAAAAAAATTGTATACAATAATATTTGCTAGAAAATTATGGTCTGTCATTGCTGTTAAAGGGAACCTGACATCAACTTTATGGTGACCTCACTGAGGGCATTATAAATTAGTGACAGAAATGCTGATTTCAGCTGTGTGTCACTCATGAGCTAAAAGTCAGTGGTTGCCGAAAACCAGCATCATAATCGTTGCAGCCCAGGCCAAAGAGTCAAATCTACCTGAGAAGAGTCATGGTTATTCCTAATCTCCTGCTCTCCCGCCCATCTGCTGATGATTGGCAGTTCTCTCCTAGAGAAGGAGAAAGCTAGGTAGAAGACTGTCAATCATCAGCAGGTGGGCAGGGAGAGCAGGAATTCATGAATAACCCATGACTCTTCTCAGGTGGCCGTGACTCTTTTCCAGGCCCAGTCTGCAATGATTATGATGTTGGTTCTCGGCAACTGCTTACTTTTAACTTATAAATGATAGACCACTGAAATCAACTCACCTGTCTCTACTTTATGCTGCCGTTAGTATGGGCAGCACAAAGTTGATGACAGGTTACCTTTAAATCGCTAAATGCAATTGTGTTATTGACCGCCTAAATGATTATCTACTTGCTCAGTTGTGATTATTGCGATTATCTAATGCACAATTTGGCAGTGGACTAGTTTTTTTGTGTTATTTTTTTTTTATATGTACTGTGTTGTCATGAAGGAGTTCCCAGAAACACCATATATATATGCGGTGCAGTAATAGGTAGTGGAAGCTAGCTGTAATATACAGCTAGCTCCAGGGAAAACTCTGATCCCAGCCGTTTGATCCCCTTGGATGTCAGTCTGTATCAACCAAGGCATCTTAGTAGTTACAGTAGATACAGTAGAGATGTGTTTCTCTCTTTTACTCCATTGTCAGAACGTATTTTAAGTCTGATAGAAAGCAACTTAAAGGAGTTCTCCAAGGTAAATTTATTGATGACCTATCCTCAGAATAGGTTATCAATATCAGATCGACGGGGGTCCAACACCCGGCACCCCTGCCGATCAGCTGTTTGAAAAGGAGGCTAGGTCATCAATAAATTTAACTTGGAGAACCCCTTTAATTCATTTTCATTACTTTTTGTAGGTGTGATATACTACTCCCCATTATATAATAACACTCCTAAATCAAAATGCTGGATTGCAGCAAAACTTGGGATGCAGTTATGTCTCAGGCACTTATGATTACAGTTGTGGTTAGAATAGACATTGGGTCTTACCACAGGAGGGCATTGTCTTGTCTTTGTCCTTTAAAAAGGCTGTCAGAAGCTACTTTTGGGTAGTGTAACTCTAGGTGATAGATTTTTGACTGCTAGACATGCCCCTATGATGCACTGGAAGATATTTTGCCCAGTTGACAGACTTTGAGAGGGGTGCTTCATTGGACTGAGATAATCAAGATAGTCATTTCAACAAATTGCCTAGTATCCTGGCAGTTCTAGCTGTTAGGAGACGTTGGGAGGAATGGTTATGTGAGGGCACACATGACAAACAGGCTCTGGACTGCCCAGAGAGACTAGCAGTAGAGAGGATTGTTTGATCTGCCGAGCACAAGCAGATCCCACAGTTCTGTTGTCCACCATCCAGACACAGGTGGTACCTTAATTACACACTCTGACCAGGACATTTCAAGGTGATTAGAAAAAGGGAGTTTAGTTTCAAAGTACTTATTATATGTCCTGCCATTAACAGCCTGTTATTGTTACCTTGATTTGTCATGAACAAGAAACCTGGACTGCTACTGACTGTAACCATATCATCTTTAGTGACAAATCCAGTTATTTTGGGGATCCAATGATGGCTGGGTTCGAGGATGGACATCTCATGGTGGGTGCTTCAATACTGCCTTTGCTGTGGAGCAACACACTGTCCCAACTGTTGGTGTGATGATCATTGCATACAACAGTTGGTAACCCTTAGTAGTTATATGAAGGATACTAAAAGCTCAGCAATTAGTGCAGGACATCATGTATCCACATGTGTTGCCATTTTTCAGCCACATAATGCTCACCCACACACAGCAAGAATTTCCTAGGAATGTCTCCACCAGATTGCAACAGATTGCTTTGTCTGCCCAGTTACCAGATTTATCACCAAACAAGCACTTATGGGACCAACTGGAACGCCAGCTTTGGCAGCCTATGAGGTTGTAGAATTTTCAGGACCATCTACCACATCTGTAGGAAAATATACTGCACTATACCAAACAGATTCTTTATGCAACTATGCCCAAACGTATCTGATCTTGTATCCAGGTTAGAGGCAGCCAAAATGGGTAGAGCCTTCTTTCCCCCATAAAATATATTTTTGCTGTAATGTTGTAATGACTTACATATCATCATTAAATTCACAAATAAAGATGCATTAAATTCCAACAACTCCTCGGTGTGTTATTTTATTTTGTCATTGAATTTATTTCATAAGAAAAATATTACTCTGTATTAATCTGAGAGGGAACTGCTGAAGTCTTTTACAAAATACATGCAGAATGGCATGTTAACACGTGGTAAATAAAGAGAGCACATGTCTGGATTATTGTATTCATTCAGAAAGGAGAAAATTATTTGTTTTACTGAATGTGTTGAAAGTATATTCTGATTACCCGTTGCTGAGATTTACATTTAAAAAAAATGAATATATTAAAAATTTATAGACAATCATCTTGGCTATCTCACATATAAATTGGACTTGCATCTATTTAGCATATGATTAGTTATGCAAATTCTTGTCATGTAACTGAATTGTTACTGTTTTGCTTCTACAAATTACAATCTGTTCTCACATTTCCTAATAGCTCAGTCTTTTATTAAGTAAATTCCCAAGCAAAAGGTCACTGGTTTGAATCGAGGAGCAGCCATGAAGAAGATTTACTAACATAGTAACATAGTTTATAAGGCCGAAAAAAGACATCTGTCCACCCAGTTCGGCCTGATATCCTACAAGTTGATCCAGAGAAAGGCAAAAAAAACCCTGTGAGGTAGAAGCCAATTTTCCCCACTTTAGGGGAAAAAAATCCTTCCCGACTCCAATCAGGCAATCAGAATTACTCCCAGGATCAACGACCCCTCTCTAGTAACTATAACCTATAATATTATTACCCTCCAGAAATACATCCAGGCCCCTCTTGAACTTTTTTAGTGAACTTACCATCACCACCTCAGGCAGAGAATTCAATAGTCTCACTGCTCTTACAGTAAAGAATCCTCTTCTATGTTTGTGTACAGACCTTATTTCCTCCAGACACGGAGGATGTCCCCTTGTCACGGTCACAGTCCTGGGGATAAATAGATCATGGGAGAGATCTCTGTACTGACCCATGATGTATTTATACATACTTATTAGATCTCCCCCCAGTAGTCCTTTTTCTAAAGTAAATAACCCTAATGTTGATAATCTTTCTGGGTACTGTAGTCCACCCATTCCAGTTATTACTTTAGTTGCCCTCCTCTGAACCCTCTCCAGTCTGCTATGTCTGCCTTGTTCACAGGAGCCCAGAACTGTACACAGTACTCCATATGTGGTCTGACTAGTGATTTGTAAAGTGGCAGGACTATGTTCTCATCACGGGCATCTATGCCCCTTTTGATGCAACCCATTATCTTATTGGCCTTGGCAGCAGCTGTCTGACACTTGTTTTTGCTGCTTAGTTTGCTGTTTACTAAAATTCCTAGGTCCTTTTCCGTGTCAGTGTTACCCAGTGTTTTACCATTTAATATGTACTGGTGACTTGCATTATTCCTTCCTATGTGCATAACCTTACATTTGTCAGTGTTAAACCTCATCTGCCACTTCTCTGCCCAAGCCTCCAGTCTATCCAGATCCATCTGTAGCAGTGTACTGTTCTCTTCTGTGTTCATTACTATACACAGTTTAGTGTCATCTGCAAAAATTGATATTTTAATGTGCAAGCCTTCTAACAGATCATTAATAAATATATTGAAGAGAATAGGGCCCAATACTGACCCCTGTGGTACAGCACTAGTGACAGTGACCCAATCTGAGTATGTAACCACCCTTTGTTTTCTATCATTGAGCCAGTTACTTACCCACATACAGACATTTTCTCCCAAGCCAAGCATTCTCATTTTATATACTAACCTTGTATGTGGTAAAATGTCAACTGCTTTGTAGAAGTCCAGATATACGACATCCATTGATTCGCCGTGGTCAAGTCTAGAACTTACCTCCTCATAGAAACTCATTAAATTGGTTTGACATGACCGATCCCTCATGAAGCCATGCTGATATGGAGTTATTTGCTTATTTTCATTGAGGTACTCCAAGATAGCATCTCTTAGAAAACCTTCAAACAGTTTATCCACAACAGAAGTTAAATTTGCCAGCCTATAGTTTCCAGGCTCAGTTTTTGGACCCTTTTTGAATATTGTCACCACATTTGCTATGCGCCAATCCTGTGGAACACCCCCTGTCAGTATAGAGTCATTGAATATCAGAAATAAGGGTCTAGCTATGACATTACTTAATTCTCTTAGGATTCGGGGGTGTATGCCATCCGGTCCTGGTGATTTGTCTATTTTAATATTTTTAAGATGCCGCTGTACTTCTTCCTGGGTCAGGCCACTTTTAATTTATTTTTATATTCTGCATTTTATCTGACAGTTTATTTTCCTCAGTGAATACAGTGGAGAAAAAAATATTTAATAGCTTTGCTTTCTCCTCATCGCTCTCTGCAACTCCCCCCTCATTACTTTGTAAGGGGCCAACACCTTCAGGTTTATACTTTTTACCATTTATATAATTGAAGAACATTTTAGGGTTAGTTTTACTCTCTTTGGCGATTAATCTCTCAGTCTCTAGTTTGGCTGCTTTTATTTGTCTTTTACATATTCTATTTTTTTCCTTATAGTTTTTCAATGCTTCCTCGCTCCCCTCCTGTTTTAGTGATTTAAATGGTTTTTTTTTGTCATTTATTGCTTTCTTTACAGTTCTATTTATCCACATTGTTTTTTGTTGCTTCTTAACCTTTTATTCCCATAAGGCATGTACCTCTTACAATTAGATATTAGGATGCTATTTAAAATCTCCCATTTTGTGGCTGTATTTATATTTTTGAGGACTTTGTCCCAGTTAGTTAGGCCTATGGCCTCTCCTAGTTGGCTAAATTTTGCTTTTTTGAGGTTTGGTATTTCCCAGGTGTCACCCAACCTGCACATCTGTTGTTCTGTCCAGTCCAGTATGGCCATCCCTCTGTTCGGGCCCTGAACCAGTTGGGAAAGGTAATTGTCTTTGGTTATTGCCAAAAACCTGTTTTCATTTATGAGATATACAGGTTTCAGTTTCCCAGTCTATATCTGGGTAGTTGAAATCCCCCATAATAACGACCTCATTATGATTTGCCGCCTTGTCTATTTAGTTTAGAAGTAGATTTTCTGTGGTATATTAAGTGGTTTATAATAAACTCATATTAGTATTTTATTATTGTTTTTGGCTCCATTTATTTCTGCCCACAGTGACTCCACATCTTCATGTCTCTCATTTATATCTTCCCGCAGTGTGGGCTTTAAACAGGACTTTACATAAAGGCAGACCCCTCCCCCTCTCTGGTTTTGGCGATCCTTTCTAAACAGACCCTGTACGTTAACTGTCCAGTCGTATCATCCAGCCATGTCTCAGTTACTCCCACTATGTCATAGTCCTCCTCACATATCACTAATTCCAGGTCACCAGTTTTATTAGTCAGGCTTCTGGCATTAGTGTACATACAATTAAGAGGTTGATGTATATTTTTTCCCCTATACCTTTCCTTCTGAACTGCCTCCTTCCTACACCAGTTCTTGAGCCACTTGTTTACCTCCCTAATCTCCTGCTGCCTTTCTTGTGTGGCTCGTGGTACAGACAGTATTTCGGAAAACACTACCTTTTCCTTAAGCTAATCCCTAAAATCATTTTTGAGGTTGCTCTACCTCTAACTTTGTCATTGGTTCCAATATGAGCCATGACTGCTGGATCTTCTTCAGCCCCTCCCAGTAATCTGTGAACCCGATCCGCGATGTGTCGAACTCGAGTGCCAGGAAGACAACACACCGTTCGATGATCCCGGTCTTTGTGACAGATTGCCCTCTCTGTGCCCCTAATAATTGAGTCTCCCACTACCAGCAGCTGTCTGACCTTCCCTGCTCTACTGGTCCCCTGCTTACTGGAGCTGACATTCCCATGACTGGCAGAGGAAGTGTCTGGCTGCAGCAGTGCTCTCCCTGAACTGGCATCCCCCTTATCTGCCAAACTTGCAAACTTGTTGGGGTGTGTCAGATCGGGACTAGCCTCCCTGGCAATTTTCCCTCTACCCCGCTTTCTAACTCTTACCCAGCTAACTACCTCACTTTCCTGAGCCTCCTCACTACCACCCTCCCCCTCATCTACCCCATAGAGTGCTTGCTCAGTGAGCAGCAAACTCTTTTTCCAAATTGTCAGAGCTTCTCAGTGTTGAAATTCACCCGGTTAGATACACGATGTGTGATTCCAAATGGCAATTTGCTCACATTTTGAACAAAGATATGCACCTTTAAACGGCTGTTCCAGGACTGCATACATTAGACAAGATGTGCACTGGTCAATACCCATAAACGTCACCAATAGCACAAGACAAAATAGCGTTACTAGGCTAAGTAAGAACTAATCTCAAAAGAGTAACGGCCTATATGAATCTGAATAAATTAAAACATAACTTTGCAAAATGTGCAGCAGCCCAGGAAGATATAAGTATAGCACGCTGAGAGAAAGCTACATAGATAAAAATAGCGTCCCTCACTGTGAGGTGAGACATTAAACTGATGAGGTGGTGTCTACACAAAGAAAGCAGTGCAGATGACGTCTGACAGGGAACTAGGGGCTAAAGCAGGGTATGCGGGCTATGGTCAGCAAGCCAGATAAAGCCCGCGCCATCCGGGTGCTCCTTCCATGCTGTCCGCATCATGTGACGTCATCACAGCAAGTATTGCGGGATTTCGAGCGCAACCCGGAGGATGTTGCTATGAAACCGGGAAGCGTCTCATAGCTATACGCTAATGGCATCCCGATAACAGATGCCTAGATGTTCACAAGTGATTTGATATTTAGCAGGCATTTTGGCAGTGGATATTAAGTTAACTCACAATAGAATACAGAAACAAGCATAATCAGTAAGTCCCGATACTAACAGAGTGAGATGAAGCATTCAAGGCCACACTGACCACCAGGGGTCCTGATAAAGTATATTACTACTGATATAAGGAAGAAACAAGCGGTGATCCATGTATATACGTATATGTAACTATATATAGGTATGGCCATATATAGTGAGCAGGGGGCAAAACAAGGGGGCTCAAATGAAGCAGCTATAATTCAATTGGTCAATAAGACCCAAGGGAATAGTCGTCTTAAAAAGAGAAATCTATCTTGCTTCTCTTTGTAAGATGGTACAATCCCAGTTGCCACCCCTGACAGGTGGTTTTACCCATTCAATGCCAATGACACTGAGGCATTTGATATATCTGTTGTGAGCCTCATGTATGTGGCAGGAAACAGCCGTGTCCCTAGAGTTGTCAATATCACATAGATGCTCACCTATATGCCTATGTAGCTCACACTTGGTCATCCTAATATACTCCAGATTGCATGTACACGTGATAAAATTTATAAATCACCCCCTGGGTGCAGCAATTGATATAGTCCCTAATCTCGAAAGTCCTCTCAAGATTACTATAAAAAGTCTTGGTCTGTTCAATGACCTTACAGGTGTTGAACCAGATGTTTTGAACCAGCCAGGTGTTCTTAGGTGGTGCTGGGACATCGTGGCTGTGCACCAGAAGGTCTCTCAATCTACTTCCTTTTCTGAACGTAATTTGAGGATAATCCTCAATGACCGCCCTGATGTCAGGGTCCATAAGGAGGATTGGCCAGTATTTCCCAAGGATTGCCCTGGTCTGCCTGGAGACGCCGTTAAAAGTTGTAATAAAACGGATCTTAGGGTCTCCGATTTCCTTATTCTTAGGTGTCAAAGGGTCAGACCTATCCCTACCCTTTGCTGACTGAAAGACAGACCTTAGGGTATAATCAGGATATCCTTTGGATCTAAAGAAGTCCCTCAAATCACGGGCCTTCTTGACAAATGTTTTATCCTCTGAGCAATTATGACGTAGACGTAAATATTGCCCCAATGGTATGCCTCTTCTAAGGGGTAGGGGATGACTACTCTGCCAATGTAGGACTGAATTGGCCGTCGGTTTCCAAAAGATTGTGCTACCTAGTTCACCTGAAGCTGATTTAAAGATACATACAGTACAGACCAAAAGTTTGGACACACCTTCTCATTCAAAGAGTCTTCTGTATTTTCATGACTATGAAAATTGTAGATTAACACTGAAGGCATTAAAACTATGAATTAACACATGTGGAATTATATACTTAACAAAAAAGTGTGAAACAACTGAAAATATGTCTTATATTCTAGGTTCTTCAAAGTAGCCACCTTTTGCTTTGATTACTGCTTTGCACACTCTTGGCATTCTCTTGATGAGATTCAAGAGGTAGTCACCTGAAATGGTATTCCAACAGTCTTGAAGGAGTTCCCAGAGATGCTTAGCACTTGTTGGCACTTTTGCCTTCACTCTGCGGTCCAGCTCACCCCAAACCATCTCGATTGGGTTCAGGTCTGGTGACTGTGGAGGCCAGGTCATCTGGCGTAGCACCCCATCTCTCTCCTTCTTTGTCTAATAGCCCTAACACAGCCTGGAGGTGTGTTTGGGGTCATTGTCCTGTTGATAAATAAATGATGGTCCAACTAAACGCAAACCGGATGGAATAGCATGCCGCTGCAAGATGCTGTGGTAGCCATGCTGGTTCAAGATGCCTTCAATTTTGAATAAATTTCCAACAGTGTCACCAGCAAAGCACCCCCACACCATCACACCTCCTCCTCCATGCTTCACCGTGGGAACCAGGCATGTAGAGTCCATCCGTTCACCTTTTCTGAGCCACACAAAGACACGGTGGTTGGAACCAAAGATCTCAAATTTGGACTCATCAGACCAATGCACAGATTTCCACTGGTCTAATGCCCATTCCTTGTGTTCTTTAGCCCAAACAAGTCTCTTCTGCTTGTTGCCTGTCCTTAGCAGTGGTTTCCTAGCAGCTATTTTACCCTGAAGGCCTGCTGCACACAGTCTCCTCTTAACAGTTGTTGTAGAGATGTGTCTGCTGCTAGAACTCTGTGTGGCATTGACCTGGTCTCTAATCTGAGCTGCTGTTAACCTGCGATTTCTGAGGCTTGTGACTCGGATGAACTTATCCTCCGCAGCAGGGGTGACTCTTGGTCTTCCTTTCCTGGGGCGGTCCTCCTGTGAGCCAGTTTCTTTGTAGCGCTTGGTGGTTTTTGCGACTGCACTTGGGGACACTTTCAAAGTTTTCCCAATTTTTCAGACTGGCTGACCTTCATTTCTTAAAGTAATGATGGCCACTCCTTTTTCTTTACTTAGCTGCTTTTTTCTTGCCATAATACAAATTCTAATAGTCTATTCGGTAGGACTAACAGCTGTGTATCCACCTGACATCTGCCCAACACAACTCATGGTCCCAACCCCATTTATAAGGCAAGAAACAGGGCACACCTGTGAAGTGAAAACTATTTCAGGTGACTACCTCTTGAAGCTCATCAAGAGAATGCCAAGAGTGTGCAAAGCAGTAATCAAAGCAAAAGGTGGCTACTTTGAAGAACCTAGAATATAAGACATATTTACAGTTGTTTCACACTTTTTTGTTAAGTATATAATTCCACATGTATTAATTCATAGTTTTGATGCCTTCAGTGTGAATCTACAATTTTAATAGTCCTGAAATAACGGAAAACTCTTTGAATGAGAAGGTGTGTCCAAACTTTTGGTCTGTACTGTACATCTAAAAAAGGTAGAGATTGGTCACTACATTCAGACGTGAACTTAAGGCCTATCGTGTTGTTATTCAGTCCTTTAACAAAGGCAGAAAAAGCAGATTCAGTGTCATTCCAAATGAGGAATATGTCATCAATGTACCTAGCCCATAATAAAATGGGCTTGGTACTGCTTGACGACTCATCCCCAAAAACCAGGGTAGCCTCCCACCAGCCGAGGAGCAAATTTGCATAAGACGGTGCACAAGAGCAACCCATAGCGGTGGCCCTGAGCTGGTGGTAAAGCTTACTGTTGAAGAGAAAGAAATTATGTGTTAGCAGGAACTTTAAAAGACTTAGGACAAATGTGTTATGTGCCTGATATTGCTGGCCTCGCATGCTCAGGTAATATTATACTGCTTGAAGGCCTGCCTCATGGGTTTCACGTCAATACTGCCTAAGATAACATTCCCCTCCACTATAATACCTTCCAGTCTCTTCAACAGGTCCATAGTGTCCCTGGTGTATTAGGGGAGGGACATGACAAATGGTGCCAAAATACGGTCTATGTAGATTCCTACATTTTGACACAGACTGCCCACACCCGAAATTATAGGTCTTCCCCTAAGGTCAACCCCTTTGTGTACCTTAGGGAGGCAATAAAATGTTGCTGTAATTGGGTGTTGTGAATATAGGAAATCATATTCTTCTTGTGAGATTAGATTACTGAGCTTAGCCTCTGATAGGATAGTTTTGAGTTCCCTGAGATATAAATCAGTGGGGTTAGAGGGGAGGATGCCATAGCATTGACTGTCTGAGAGGAGGTGTTCACAAATCCTTTGATAATGTTTGGAATTAAGGATGACTATATTACCTCCTTTATCAGAAGGTTTGATGGTTATATTGGAATCATCCTTAAGTGCTTTGATAGCTTCCCACTCCTGCTTAGTACAGTTATGCTGTATTTTAGAATGGGATAGTTTTTCTAACTCCTGTGTGGTCATTTGCAAAAAAAAAAATGTCCACACGTGACAAATCCCCTGATGGAGGCATTTTAGTGCTTTTATTCTTAAGTGACCCTCTACTGTCTCACCCTCAGAGGCCAAACTGTACAACAGTCTAATATCTGGTAGAATGTCCTGTGAGACTCCCAGTTCCTCACACTAACGCTTTTCTATATTTTTAAAGTGCTTGTGCCATCTTAATTTACGGGCAAAGAGATTAAGATCCTTTGTCCAACTAAAGTGGTCAAACGGGAGCGTTGGAACAAAAGAGAGAGGGGCCTTTGCTCAAGACCGTCATTTCAGTCGGAGTAAGGGGCCTATCTGAGAGTTTAATTATCTTTGTCCCAGCTATTCCGTTGTCTGTGTTCGGTTTCTCAATGGATAGCTGGTCCCCTGTTCTAAAAAATGGGTGATACTCCTCCGACCTTTGGGTGCGGACCCTCTGCCTCTCCCTTTCCTACCCAGATGTTTATTTTTAAGGGTAGGGGGTTTTGTTCTTTTTCGGAGTCAGACAGGTCCGTCTCAGTTGTAGACGGTTCGGTGTCTGAGTGTTTGGGAACTTGTTTGTCCTTGATAATTTAATTGGCTTTATTCGCCTTGAATTTTGCCAGGTCTTGGTTAAATTGCCTGTGTTTCCGCTCCCTTAGAATATATTGGAATTTCTCAATGGTAGTTTGTAATTGCTTTTCTTTGGTGGTGTATTCAGGTTCCTAAACAAATGTTTGAACAATAGCTATTTGGGCCTTAAGTCTAGTATCCAAGCTATCAAAATTGATTTGTTCCTCCTCCAGTAACAATTTCATGAACTGGAGTGTACTTGAGGTGGCTATTTGTTCCCACTTGTTAGTAAAACCCGGACTCCTCAATTTGACAGCAGGTGTAACCATAATCCTTAGGCCCCTTGGCACAATACAGTGCTTGATATAACTGTCTAAACTCTGGACTTCCCACCAGCTGGTGATATGCTCCTTTTAGAGCTTTGTTAATTCCTTGAAGCCTATTTTGAAAGATGGAGTGTACTTCTTTTGTATATAGGTTTTATCTGAAAATACTTCCTTAGCCTCACTTAGCCATGCATCTGTATCCACACCACTTGTAAGAAAACCTGCCACTTGCAAGAAGTGTTCAAGTCAATATCCATAAACTTCACCAATAGCACAAGACAAAATAGTGTTACTAGGCTAAGTAAGAACTAATCCCAAAAGAGTAACGGCCTATATGAATCTGAATAAATTAAAACAACTTTTAATAGTAATATTAAAATAAGGAGATTATAAATAATCAAAGATAAATTCCCTTAAATGAATCAAATACATCACTGTGCAAAGGAGCACGGCGGCACCACCACAGCGCGGGCTTTATCTGGCTTGAGGTCTAGGTGAGTGGTTGCTGCTGACCATAGCCCGCATACCCTGCTTTAGCCCCTAGTTCCCTGTGAGACGTCATCTGCACTGACTGGGGCTTTCTTTGTGTAGACACCACCTCATCAGTTTAATGTCTTACCTCACAGTGAGGGACGCTATTTTTATCTATGTAGCTTTCTCTCAGCGTGCTATACTTATATCTCCCTGGGCTGCTGCACATTTTGCATCAAGCTTCAAGCCATATTTCCCCTGATGAGCAGTTATCCACTGTGAAACATGTGTGTAGGGAAAACAGCTTAGGGCAACTTAGGGTCATCTATTGTAGGCACAGGTTCCGGATGGGGTCGCCCTTATCAGGGCGAGTGCTCCATGGTTAGGCTCTTTAGGGCCAGAGTAGCACTCCCTTGTAGGGCGATCTAGGGTCAGGATAGTGCTGTCCTGGCGTCCTGTTTACCTGCTCCGGATAACCTGCAGCACCTCAAGACCACTTCAAGGAATTATCAATAGTACTAAGCGTTCCTGCTGGAATGTGGTAGGACAACCGGGCATTTTTTTCTTGTGGTCCACAGTGTGCCGCCTATTTGATTACTGTAATTTATATTGACCATATCTGCGGAGTGTGGCAATTACCTTCAGGCCTTCTTCACTGGTTATGACTTAAAGGTGGTGCCGCCGTGCACCTTTGCACTGTGATGTATTTGATTCATTTAAGAGAATTCATCTTTAATTATTTATAGAGATGAGCGAACATGCTCTTCCGAGCTTGGTGCTCGTTCGAGCATTAGGGTATTTGCATATGCTCGCTACTCGGACGAGCATATCGCGATCCTCGAGGAAATGGCATCTTCCTCTTCCGGCATGTTAGGTGCCTTTTCTCAGCCAATCAACATGCAGGAGAGTCTTTGGTACCCCTCCTAGCATCAAGTGGGGCCCCTACAAGTCGATAGCAGGGATTGGCTGGCCAGATCAGATGACCTGGGAATATAAGAATCTGGTCCCGCGCTGCTCGCGTCAGACGCCGCCTGCATGAGATTAGGGATAGAGCTGCTGTCTGTCAGGGAGAGTGTTAGGGCCTGAATTTAGATGTTGGTTAGGCAGGAATCATTCTCAAAGAACCCAACAGCCCTTCTAAGGGCTACAAGAACCTTTTTTTTTGGTCTCCTCCTGGCTGCTGGCTGGGACTTGTAGTGCAGCTACCGCCATCTTGGCTGCACACTGTGCACAGGGACAGCACGTGGTCCACATAGACCCAAAAGAAATTGCCTAAAGTCCTCTCAGTACTCATTGTTGCTGCTGCTGGTGCCGCTGCTGTACCTTGGCTTGCTGGGATCTGTAGTGCAGTTTAGGGAATACGTTTTTTCTCTCAGTTATATATTATACAGTGCAGTGCAAAATTCTGTCGTGTGCTGCACACTAGCCGGAGTGCAGAAAATATACCTCTTATCTCTCAGTTATATATCATACAGTGAAGTGACAAATTCAGTGGTTTGCGGTACAATAGCCGCCGTCTAAAGACTACGTTTTATCTCTCAGTTATATATTATACAGTGCAGTCCAAAATTCTGTTGTGTCCTGCAAACTAGCCGGAGTGTAGAAAATATACATCTTTTCTCTCAGTTATATACCATACAGTGCAGTGACTAATTCAGTGGTTTGCGGTACAATAGCCGCCGTCTAAAGACTACTTTTTTTCTCTCAGTCATATATCATACAGTGCAGTGACAAATTCAGTGGTTTGCGGTACAATAGCTGCCGTCTAAAGACTACGTTTTATCTCTCAGTTATATATTATACAGTGCAGTCCAAAATTCTGTCGTGTGCTGCACACTAGCCGGAGTGTAGAAAATATACGTCTTTTCTCTCAGATATATATCATACAGTGGAGTGACAAATTCAGTAGTTTGCGGTACAATAGCCGCCGTCTAAAGACTACGTTTTTTCTCTCAGTCATATATCATACAGTGCAGTGATAAATTCAGTGGTTTGCGGTACAATAGACGCCGTCTAAAAACTATGTTTATTCTCTCAGTTATATATACTACAGTGCAGTGACAAATTCAGTGGTTTGCGGTACAATAGCCGCCGTCTAAAGACTATGTTTTTTCTCTCAGTCATATATTATACAGTGCAGTTCAAAATTCTGTCTTGTGCTGCACACTTGCCGAAGTGTAGAAAATATACGTCTTTTCTCTCAGTTATGTCATACAGTGCAGTGCAAAATTCTGTCGTGTGCTGCACAGTAGCCGGAGTGTAGAAAATATACGTCTTATCTCTCAGTTATATATCATACAGTGCAGAGACAAATTCAATGGTTTGCGGTACAATAGCCGCCGTCTAAAGACTACGTTTTTTCTCTCAGTCATATATCATACAGTGCAGTGCAAAATTCTGTCGTGTGCTGCACACTAGCCGGAATGTAGAAAATATACGTCTTTTCTCTCAGTTATATATCATACAGTGCAGTGACAAATTCAGTGGTTTGCGGTACAATAGCCGCCGTCTAAAGACTACGTTTTTTCTCTCAGTTATATATTATACAGTGCAGTGCAAAATTCTGTCGTGTGCTGCACACTAGCCGGAATGTAGAAAATATACGTCTTTTCTCTCAGTTATATATCATACAGTGCAGTGACAAATTCAGTGGTTTGCGGTACAATAGCCGCCGTCTAAAGACTACGTTTTTTCTCTCAGTCATATATCATACAGTGCAGTGACAAATACAGTGGTTTGCGGTACAATAGCCGTCGTCTAAAGACTACGTTTTTTCTCTCAGTTATATATTATACAGTGCAGTGCAAAATTCTGTCGTGTGCTGCACACTAGCCAGTGTGTAGAAAATATACGTATTTTCTTTCAATCATATATCATACAGTGCAGTGACAAATTCAGTGGTTTGCAGTACAATAGCCGTCATCTAAAGACTACCCTTTTTCTCTCAGTCATATATCATACAGTGCAGTGACAAATTTAGTGGTTTGCGGTACAATAGCTGTCGTCTAAAGACTACGTTTTTTCTCTCAGTCATATGTCATACAGTGCAGTGCAAAATTCTGTCGTGTGCTGCACACTAGCCGGAGTGTAGAAAATATACGTCTTTTCTCTCAGTTATATATCATACAGTGCAGTGATAAATTCAGTGGTTTGCGGTACAATAGCCGCCGTCTAAAGACTACGTTTTTTCTCTCAGTTATATATTATACAGTGCAGTGAAAAATTCTGTCGTGTGCTGCACACTAGCTGGAGTGTAGAAAATATATGTCTTTTCTCTCAGTTATATAATCATACCGTGCAGTAACAAATTCAGTGGTTTTCGGTACATTAGCCGCCATCTAAAGACAAAGTTTTTTCTCTCAGTCATATATCATACAGTGCAGTGACAAATTCAGTGGTTTGCGGTACAATAGCCGCCGTCTAAAGACTATGTTTTTTCTCTCAGTCATATATTATACAATGCAGTGCAAAATTCTGTCGTGTGCTGCACACTTGCCGAAGTGTAGAAAATATACGTCTTTTCTCTTAGTTATATATCATACAGTGCAGTGCAAAATTCTGTCGTGTGCTGCACACTAGCCGGAGTGTAGAAAATATACGTCTTATCTCTCAGTTATATATCATACAGTGCAGTGACAAATTCAGTGGTTTGCGGTACAATAGCCGTCGTCTAAAGACTACGTTTATTCTTTCAGTTATATATACTACAGTGCAGTGACAAATTCAATGGTTTGCGGTACAATAGCCGCCGTCTAAAGACCACGTTTTTTCTCTCAGTCATATATCATACAGTGCAGTGCAAAATTCTGTTGTGTGCTGCACACTAGCCGGAATGTAGAAAATATACGTCTTTTCTCTCAGTTATATATCATACAGTGCAGTGACAAATTCAGTGGTTTGCGGTACAATAGCCACCGTCTAAAGACTAAGTTTTTTCTCTCAGTTATATATTATACAGTGCAGTGCAAAATTCTGTCGTGTGCTGCACACTAGCCGGAGTTTAGAAAATATATGTCTTTTCTCTCAGTCATATATCATGCAGTGCAGTGACAAATTCAGTGGTTTGCAGTACAATAGCCGCCGTCTAAAGACTATGTTTTTTCTCTCAGTTATATATTATACAGTACAGTGAAAAATTCTGTCGTGTGCTGCACACTAGCCGGAGTGTATAAATTATACATCTTTTCTCTCAGTTATATATCATACAGTGCAGTAACAAATTCAGTAGTTTGCGGTACAATAGCCGTCGTCTAAAGACTACTTTTTTTCTCTCAGTTATATATTATACAGTGCAGTGCAAAATTCTGTCGTGTGCTTCACACTTGCCGAAGTGTAGAAAATATACATCTTTTCTCTCAGTTATATATCATACAGTGCAGTGCAAAATTCTGTTGTGTGCTGCACACTAGCCGGAGTGTAGAAAATATACGTCTTTTCTCTCAGATATATATCATACAGTGCAGTGACAAATTCAGTGGTTTGCGGTACAATAGCCGCCGTCTAAAGACTACGTTTATTCATTCAGTTATATATACTACAGTGCAGTGACAAATTCAATGGTTTGCGGTACAATAGCCGCTGTCTAAAGACTACGTTTTTTCTCTCAGTCATATATCATACAGTGCAGTGCAAAATTCTGTCGTGTGCTGCACATTAGCCGGAATGTAAAAAATATACGTCTTTTCTCTCAGTTATATATCATACAGTGCAGTGACAAATACAGTCGTTTGCGATACAATAGCCGCCGTCTAAAGACTAGGTTTTTTCTCTCAGTTATATTTTATACAGTGCAGTGCAAAATTCTGTCGT
>ONZH01018605.1:0-37161 GCA_900303285.1 Rhinella marina | reverse complement strand
TTTTTTTTGGCAAGTCAACTTCATTGACTACGTTAGCACAATATCACACTTTTCTGTTTGGATGGCGAATAACGCCGCAAATAGTTATTTAAAATGAAAAAACCCGCAAACACGGATTCACTGTTTTTTTGGCAAGTCAACTTCACTGACTACGTTAGCACTATATCACGCTTTTCTGTTTGGATGGCGAATAACGCCAATAAACTATTTCTTTCACATTTACAAGCTGCCAATCACGGATTATATATGTTTTTCCCCAAACACATCCCAAAAGATTGTTTTTTTTTTTTGTTTTTTTTTTATTATTTTTTTTATTTATTTATTTTAATGTACCCCAAATAAGGCTCTGACCCTCTTACTGCACTACAAAAAGTGACACTAGTGGTGCTTCTTTGAATAAAGCACCCAAAAACAGCCTTTAGAACAGAGTGCAGTGCTATATAACAGGCTAACCCCTATGCCCACTCACTGCTTCTCAGTGTACCAGAATAGCGATTTCACTGCCTGATAATCCCCTATGGATTCTGTCTAGAAATCGTCCCTCTCCTATCCCTGCAATTCAGATTATCTATCCCTGATCTCCTCATTTCTTTTCTTTAGGAACGTTTTTCTTTCCACTTGCCCTCTCTCTCCTGACGTCTGTCTCTGAAGAAAGGCCGCAGTCTTTAGCATCCCATCCAGCAGCACAGCGTCGGTCGAGAAATGTACAGGGGGAAACACACGCAGATACTCAAGCCATGATTGACAGTCATGTGCTCGAGTATCTGTCCAAAAATCAATCTGAGGCGCCCGAGGAAGTTATCTTAAGATCACTGGCACCATTTCTTTAACGTGTGCCCCAAGAGCGGCATCCACAATTTATGTCCCTGATGAATACTGTGTTAGACATATTTTCTTGGCCGCAATATCCATCAGAGTTGGTGTATATGGTGGACCAATACAAGTGGCGAATACAAGGAACACCTTGGATTCCTCCAACAACCACAGGGCCTCAACCTTCAGGATCTTCTTTACAGTTTTACACCACCCCCCCACTTCCCTGTACAGCAAGGATTGGCCACCAAGTCAACGGGGTCCCCCAATGAGTGCCCAATCAACTACCACTCATACTGGGCAGTATATATCCCATGACCGTCGAGAGGGTCAGCCCACCTCCACAAGGCCTGCTGACCCATTTACACGAGAATTATTTGATCTGTGACTTTTGTTGGCCTAATGTTTTAATGCCATAGTCAGACATAAAGTTTGGTTTGAAGTAAATAATTGTGTCATGTCTTTTTTTCTGAAAGTGAGCAGAAATATCAGATTTTGAGTAATGTGGCAAATTTAGTCCTGCCCTACCCTTTTTAAAGAATAGGGCATCGCTAAAGAACACACATGAGTACCTGTGACATCACTGGTTTCACTGCTTGGCAGATGCCTCCACCTGGCATAGCCCAGTTCTCGTCAAAAATACACAAAATGCCTTTGCCCTGCGCTATACATTGCAGAGCAAATGCAGGCATTGAAGCCTCAAATGCTCGTGAGAAAGGCTGCCTATTCGAAATTCAGGGTATGTCCTGTTTCAGCTCTGAACTCGGACAACCCTATTTTAGAAATGATCAAAATACAGGTTTTATCTTCACAGAACATGGTGAGGATATTTAGGGGCTTCCCATTACATCAACCTTAATAAATTTTTGAACATCCAATTGTTATATGTTCTGGACCAGGTTTGACATTGGCGGCATAGTAACAAGATATGGTCCCAGTGTATGATAGGTATGTATCCAACAGTTGACACCAATACCTATCACATATTGGGCACAGATCCTGGTGATATGCCACCAATCTGTAGCCAAGTTATTGATATTCAATTTAAAGGGAACCTATCACCTCCAAAATGCAATTATAAACTCGCCAGCAGTACATCAAAGTATCCGGAAGCTACAAAATTTTTTTTGTTATCATACATTGCGAGGCAGGTTAAACTATGTAAACTATATTTTTTATCCTCTGTCCTCGCTAATTTGCATACCTGCAAAGTCTGAACACATGTGCAATCCCACATCATTTAGCCAATGTTGGAAGTATTTCAGATGTGCAATACAAAATAATTGCACAGAAGCGGATGGCCACTGTACTTCCATCTGAAATTCAAGATAGCGAGGCCAGAAACAACAAATTTTTATAAAAGTTTTGCCAGCATCACTATGCATGATGAAAAATATGATTAGTAGCACACTGCGGGCTACTCTGAGGTACTGTAGGCGGTTTAAAATGCTTTTGTGAGGCAACAGGTTCCCTTCAAATTATTATACATTAATTTAATAGCATAGGTTGATAGTAATGAGGTATTGGAGGGTATTTAGGGCCAAACTCAAATTTTTCAAATTTAAAAAATAGAGATTAAGTCATTTTAATTTAAAAGATTAGACAATGTTACTAAATTTTTGGAAAAAGAAATTTGAATTTGGCCCGGAAAAATACCCCAGCCTGCAAGCCCACGTCAAAGGTCCTCATTCTTTTGCGAGTCCCTACTCTAACTATTAAAACAACAATTGGGAAACTAACTAAACTAAACGTACTGATTGCATACAATGTTCACAGTCAGTATAAATTCAGCGACTGCCATGAATTGCTTCCAACTGCCATGAGAATTCTCCTGCAGGGCTGCAAAAGTAGTCCGCTTACAAATCACAAATAAGAAGCCCAGAAGATCCTGGTCTACCATGCAGTGCCTGGTCCACACCAAACGATGATGAGGTTCGGTATTGGTCCAGGTCAGCATCGAAGGAAGCATCGTAAATTCGTACGAAATTGTGAAGAACCACACAAGCTTGAATCACTATGGTAACATTCTCTGGATCCAGCTGGATAGATGACATAAACACCCTCAACTTGTTGGCAAGAAGTCCAAAGGCGCATTCCACATACCGACGGGCATGCGGCAATCGGTAATTGAAGATACACCTTCTCTCATCTAAGTCGTGTCTTGGGAAGGGCCGCATAACGTGAGTTGTCAGTGCAAATCCTTCATCCACGACTATGACGAAAGGAGCTGGAGGTCCAGCAGATCCAGGCAGTCTTCTTGGCTGGGGTAGGGCGAGCTGGTATGAATGAATCCGTTCACCCATTCTGGAAGCTCGAAATATTCGTGCATCTGAAGTGCTCCCATAGGCCCCGATGTTGACAATTATAAACTTGTAGTCACTGTCAACCAAGGCCAACAGTACTACAGAAAAAATTGTCTATAATTGAATTATCGAGACCGTGAGTGAGCCGGCTTCTTCACACGTACTGTATGTGTTTTCCATCCACCGCACCTATACAGTTTGGAAACTGTGCGCATTCTTCAAAGCCTGAGCAATACGTATCCAATCTTCGGCTCTGGGCTCCGGCATCATCGTAGCGCGAAGTCGCTCCCAGATTACTTGACAAGTGTGTTGAATGATTTGAGAAATGGTCAAAATCCCCAACAAGAACTCAAAGTGAAGGGACGCAAAAGAGTTGCTTGTTGCCAAGAATCTGCAAATTAAAGATAAAAAAAATTATAAATACATATCTCAGGATGTGCAAAAAAAAAAAAAAAAGGGGATGCTTTATGATATTAGTACTTACCTCAAGGTGACGAATAGCCTTTCCTCGGGTGATTTGCAGTGCCTCATATTAGTAGTCTGGAAGGTGAGACCAGGACGAATTCTCTCCAGCAGACGGTCAAAGGTGGAGAAGGACATCTGGCAAAATAGTTGAAATTTGTCCGGGTGCTGTCTCAGGTCATCATACAAAGTATGGAAGTGGCCCTTCCTGCTCCGTTGTGAGACTATGGGGTGAACCCAAAGCCGCTTCCTTCTCGGTTCCTCGTCCACCATTGGTGTTTGCTGTCCGTATCGCCGGGATAGAAGCCAGTAGAAATCACCCAAAACCTATGCAAGCCAACAAAGGAATCTAACAGAGCACACTACGCTGTGAAAAGCTGTAGCAAATGGCGCCTAAGTGATCATATGACCTTTTTATGGGTGTTAACAGGGTTTGGACATGTAAATTTATCAATTTTACACCTTCCTTTTTTATTTTGCGGACCGTGAAAAACGGAAGACCAACGGAAACATTACGTCCGTTTTATACGGACTTATGGAACGGAAACGAAAATGTAACGGAAAGCATCCAGTTTAAATATCGGACACACGGATACGTGATTTGCGGACCGCAAAACACATACGGTCATGTGAATGCACCCGTACCATGTAAAAAATAATATTAATAAAGTCAATAGAAACGCACACATATTTGGTACTTCTGCATATGTAACAACTCTTACTAGAAACAAAAACATATTATTTACATTTCCAAAATGCCAGAATTGGTGTTTTTGGTCATAAAAGTAATAAAAAGTGATTTAAAAAGTTGAATGGTAAATGGTATCAATAAAACTACAGTTGATTCTAAAAAATACAAGCCCTTATTAAAGGGGTATTCTCATCTTAGACAATGGGGGCATATCGCTAGGATATGCCCCCATTGTCTTATAGGTGCGGGTCCCACCGCTGGGACCCGCACCTATAGCCAGAACGGAGCGGGGAGCGCTGCGCCTGGAGGACCCCAGGTTTCCGGGGGTCCGGCCACCACCAGGCGCAGCTCCCCGCGCCGCTCATAGAAATGAATGGGAGCCGGGCCGTGCATGCGCGGTTCGCTCCCATTCATTTCTATGGAGCCGACGGAAGTAGCCGAGCCAGCGCTCGGCTATTTTCGGCGGCCCCATAGAAATGAATGGAGGGCGGCTGCGCATGCGCAGTGCGCCCTCATTCACTTCGGGGGCTCCGTTCTCAATATAGGTGCGGGTCCCAGCGGTGGGACCCCCACCTATAAGACAATGGGGGCATATCCTAGCGATATGCCCCCATTGTCTAAAATGAGAATAACCCTTTAAGGTCTATTGATGGAAAAATAAAAACGTTATGGCTCTCAGAATAAAGATTTTTAAGGAGGGTATACATTGTGCAAAAGCTGTAAAACAAAAAAATATAGTAAATGGATAGACACCATCAATGATTTAAATATCAAGCCTATGCAAAAGTAGAGATGAACAGCTTGTTTAATTTCTAATTTGTCCTTAGTTTATCAAGATAACATTGTTTTTCTGCCATTGATCTGATTTTAGATTGCTCGTCCTATACACTGCCTTGAAAACATTAGTCATATATTTATTATCCAACAGTAGGGGGAAAAGTCTCTTATCGTAATGAGAGCAATCCTTCTTCCTGTCTGAGCCTGGAAATGTTCCCAAACATTTGCAGCTTAAAACAAAGTTAAGAAAAAATGTCACTTGACTCAATGTAGAAAAATTCTAGGACATTTTATCAGTTTAAACGTCTTGTGCTGCCAGTGGAGGTTATTTGATTCTGTGCCTGACTAGAGCTGATCACAGCAGTATGACAAATTAATTTTTTAATGAGTGCTGTTTGATTTCCCAACACTGGCAAAGAATAGCCATAAAAAGAACGGTGTTCATGTTCTCGGTAAATGATAAAATTCATAAAGATGTTGTTAATATCATTTAGAATCTACATTATAAATGGATTTTGGCATTCAATCAGACTGCCGCAACATTCTCTCTAGTATCTATAAATGACCATATGTAACCACAATTGCTAAAGAGGTCAAAATAATATCACAGACAAGAAATATTTAGTTCCAGATAAATTACACAATAAGTTAGGCTAATATGTACAACTGAGTATGATTAAATGGAATTTTTATTGTAACTATACATATTACTTGCGGGAATGATCACTAAAATGACAGCTATGAGGGTGGTGTATCTGAAATATAAGAGGTTGTGTCAGGAGTTTTCCCAGCATAATTTTGTGCATGGTTGTGCTCTAAGAGTTTCCATGCCAACCAGTCAAGCCCCAGCTGGTTAATCTACCATTGAGGCCAAAATCTGGGTCAACCAGGTTTTTGCTCAGTGTCCAATTCCAGAGCTAGGTGTGTGATTGCAAAAAATGTCCTGGCTTTGTTTATACCACTGTGCTTTGTACCTAAATTCAAAACTGTTTGTTAACTCTCTGTGCTCCTTGGCTTGTTTTCTGGATTAACCCATTGCCTGTTAATTTGGCTTCTATTTATTCTCCTGGTATTCTGACTGTGGTTAGTTTGTTGTTTAGCCCCTCATTTGCTGTTTTGGATCCATCCATATCTCCTGCTTCTGATCCTGCTTGTCTACTACTATTTGCACCCCAGTCATTCTGGTAGGCCTGTTTCAAGCTATCTCAAACCATTTTCTGCTACCTTTCATATTAACATAGTAACATAGTTTATAAGGCTGAAAAAGACATCTGTCCATCTAGTTCAGCCTGTTACCCTGCAAGTTGATCCAGAGGAAGGCAAAAAAAAAAACTGTGAGATAGAAGTCAATTTTTCTCTCTTTTATGGGGAAAAATTCCTTCCCGACTCCAATCAGGCAATCAGAAGTACTCCCTGGATCAATGACCCATCTTTAGTAACTATAGCCTATAGTATTATTACGCTCCAGAAATACATCAAAGCCCCTCTTGTAATATTATTACACTCTTGAACTATTTTAATGAATTCACCATCACCACCTCCTCAGACAAAGAGTTCTATAGTCTCACTGATCTTACCGTAAAGAATCCTCTTCTATGTTTGCGTACAAACCTTTTTTCCTCTAGATGCAGATGATGTCCCCTTGTCATAGTCACAGGGATAAATAGATGATGCGAGAGATCTCTGTACTGACCCCTGATATATTTATACATCGTTATTAGATCTCCTCTGAGTTGTCTTTTTTATAAACGGAATAACTCTAATTTTGATCATCTTTCTGGGTACTGTATTCCACCCATTCCAGTTATTACTTGCCTCCTCTGAACCCTCTCCAGCTCTGCTATGTCTGCCTTGTTCACAGGAGTGCAGAACTGTACACATTACTCCATGTGTGGTCTAACTTGTGATTTGTAAAGTGGCAGGACTATTTTCTCATCACGGGCATCTATGCCCATTTTGATGCAACCCATTATCTTATTGGCCTTGGCAGCAGCAACTGATACTGTTATCTAAAGCTAAGTTTGCTGTTCACTAAAATTCCTAAGTCATTTTCCATATCAGTGGATATCTTCTAAGTTTGCTGGCTGTGAATCCAGGAGGACACTATAGTATTTCCTTACTGATTAATGGCAAATTAATTAAAGCAATTAAAGTACAAACCCAAGCAAAACCTCTATGATTTCAGTTATCCTCACAATGGTCCAGGAAGCTGAGAGCTAAAAAAAGATAAAAGATGATTTTATAAAACAGATATATCAGCGTCATTGCACCTGAAAAGTGCCTTGATTTGCAATAGAATTTGCGGTGCACACTTGCTGCACCAAATACACTCCTCAACACTGAAATTGCAACATCAAGAAAGACAAGACGCAAGATTATGCAAATTGAGAAAGTGGAAAATCGCTAAGATCTGCAAATGCTCCCGTTTCCAAGAACCTAGCTCCAATCCATATAACACATGGGAGGGGCATAAATGCCTGTTTTAAAGCAACTTTTTTTTAAGCTACATGAAACCTCAAAATATCAGATTGTTATGTGAGATGATTGTGCAATCCCTCCTGTTCGTCAACATAACAGTTATAACCAAACTGAGAGAGACAGAATGCTTGAACATAGAAAACTTGGTTTATGTAATGGGCAGTGGGTGTGGATCCACTGTATCAACTAAACGGTTTCATTTGGGTTAGTCCTTAGAGCATTATCTTGAAGATCCCCTGGTTTTCATCCTTTAACCGGAATACAATCTGGCCTTGTCTGCAGGGAACACACCAGGTCGCTACCTTTTTGAATAGTCCTGGTGTAGTTGGCAGCTGACCCACAGGGGTCAGAGACACTGGTGAAAAGCACCAAGGGGTCAAGCAATACTCGCAGGAAAACAGGCAGAGGTCCGGGCAGGGAGCAAAGGGTCACTACAGTAGACAGGCTAAGGCCAGGGCAGGCAGTGGAGTATCAGAGTTGGAAAACATGCTTAAGCTCAGTACACAGACAATCAGAATAGAACACTTTCACTAGTTAAACAAGTAAACTAAAATTCAACTCAGTCAAGAAGTGATAGGGCAGTCCAGCATTTATAGCAGAAGCTATGCACACAGAACACTGAGAAGAGGGCAGTGGTGGTGATCAGAGAGGAGTAGTAGTGGTTCAATGAAATGTGTTTTTAATGGAAGTAGTGGTGCTGCAACGGACATGGGCCACCGACATGACAATTTATCGCTTTGGCAGATCGCTACACACCTATGCCAACATGTCAGCATTGTTCAATATGGTATGTTCAGGTGGTTAGAAGAACAATGATGAACTGAAACTAGAGCAAGAGGTGCATTTGCTTATCATTACCATGTCTATCACTAGTGTGATTTTCATATGTCCATGACTTTTCCTTCTTTGTTCTGCAATTTCAATCTTAAGGAGTATTAAGTGTATGTGCCATAATTTTCTTCCATTTGTGACATGCTAGATATTTTTTTTTTTCAAAACCTTTTAAGCCAATTTTTCTAGACTTATTTTGATCCCTGTTGCGTCAGTCTTTAGAAAATTTTTTGTGCATGTTCTGGACAAAAACTATAAAAAGTGGTGTACAGGCCAGATTGTTAAGCCCTTGTTAAGCCCTATGGCGCATTGCATCTCAAATAGGGATTCTTGTAGCTCACTGTGTTGTATCTTCCCTTCATTTTCTAAAATAAAATCACAGATTTAGACACATTTAACAATTTAAAGCATAAATCTGGCACAAAAATAAACTGATCTTACCATAAATGCTCCAATGTGTTCTATGGGTCAATATAGTATATGTTAAACTCACAATTGAAAGCCAGTGTGTCCAGTTATCAAAAGGAGTACCTGGCAGTAAAGTGAGTGGAATGCACACTCCTATTAAACTTGGAAATTACATTCTCTGTATATATTTGAATGCACGCTATGCCAAAGGAAGAAATGTTATTTTGCTTCTTAGATTAAGTAGTACAGCAAGGTACATCTCCAAATACGATTAGGTAGACAATAGCAATTTTTTTCATATCTATAACTTCTACTCATTTAACTTGCAAGAATTGAATAACTACTCCACAGGGTTATGTCAATCAATAATTGTTTGCAGAGCAATATCGCTGGTGAACAAAGGAATTATTTTGTAATGGGAAAAGAACTATGTCCTTCAGTCCTCTGTAATGTGCCATGAATATGAATTACTAGTAGAAGCTGTACAGATGATGTAGTCCCAAACGAACATGCTTTTACCTATCAGTAAGAAAAAAAGAAAAGCAGCAGCTACATTATCTTCTTTACTGCTGTTTAGACAATTGTTCGGACTTATCCATATGATTATTCTAATTATTCATACTGTAAAGTAAGTATTAATTTAACACTTGGCAGAAATATTCAGAAAATAGTTACTTATGTTCTAACACAGCTTTTTATTAGCTTTGTGATGATAATAAAACTCAAATTTTCCATTTCTTATATTATATTATATTCCATTGCTTATATCGAATACAAATACAACAAGTTATATAAACCAATTTGTTGGGAGGCCAACAGGAGGAAATCAGTGTGTCTAAAGAAGAGTCATGCAAACACTTTTCACATCTACATCTCTTATTTTATGTTAAGCAGAGTTTTTGGAATCTTTGATTTATTGACACACAACCACTTTATGAAATGATTAGATATAAAATGAGAATTCCAACCTTAACAAGTGAGGGTATATCAATGGGACTCCCACCTATCCTCTTGTAAACGAAAAAACACTCTAGTCCAGGATCTGTGCAGAGAACTGCTACTCAGCCCTATTTAAGGTAGCTTGTCTGTACAAAATTGACATATAAACTGTGCACAATGCTTAGTAAGCCTGCCTCCCTATATTCCAATCTTGAGAAAATAGTCTTTTAATTAAATTAAATTAAATTATAAATTAGATTAGTCCAAGCTGCTCAGTGCACCATAGCGCCAGCCTTTTTCCTTACTTTTGTCTCCCTTTCTTGCTTTATTGACAGTCCCAGCTTACCCCTTATCATCACACCTGGCCCAAGAAAGGACATGAGGCACTGGGGGACGGGGAAAGGGTTGCACTGGATGGTATACTTAAAAGCTAATTGGCATATGGATTAGAAGATGATGTACAGATGTAGCAAGCAACATCATCAGTGGATTAACATATTATCCTGACAGGATAACTCAATATCACATTTAAGCTTTATAAGCTTTGTACATTTGGCTGTTAAACTAAGCCAGTACAATAAGATTGCGTATTACCATGGCAGGTATTACTTTAAAGGTGGATTTACTGTAGTTTGGGCGAAATTCTGACAGATTATCAGGAACAAATGTTCCTGCGAATACTCGTTCCCTACAATCTGCCCATGTAAAGGTGCAGTTGATCACTCAATGAACAAGCGTAACACTCATTGTTTCAGTAAAATGTTCATTAGTGCTTGCAAGTAAATTAGCGGGCAGAATCTGCTGGGCAGAAACAATGCAGCTGAATGAGGACGAGGGTTCACAATTGTGACTGCTTGTCCTCATGCCAAACGCTTCCTTTCCAACAATCGGCTTCTCACACTTAAAAGTGCTTTTACACCTGCTATATCTGTGTTCAAGGATCAGTTCTGGCAGCTATGGTAAAGATATGGGTATGATATGGGCAAGCAGCTGTACAGTTTAAAAGTGAATTGGTGCTGAATAACTCATCTTTAAAGGTGTTGTCCAGGATTTTACTCTCCATGGCCCACCATCAGGGTAGTTCATCAATATCTGATCTTAGGAATCTGACACCAGTGAGGACCCCATCCTCCATCAGATCCCAGCAGGTCAAATATTGATGAGCTATCCTGAGGGTTGGCAATTGATATTAAAATCCTGAGAACCCCTTTGCTGAGTTCATGTAGCTGTACAGTGCCTGAATAGCAGTAATGTTAGTAGGAGCAGAGATACAGAGCTCTTCAGTGTCTTCCCTTCAGTAATCTACAATATGTGTGTGACTCAGCAGTCAGACCACCACCATGAAGCAAGCACCCAAACAATAAGCCATCATTTCTGTGACTGGTAAGCAAAATATTTAGGGGGTCATTTATCATTTGAGGTTGTTTTTGTGTCAGTTTTAAGTCTAGTTTTGCTTTGCGTGCCTGCACTATACTTATGAAATGGGGCACCTTAATAATATATGTGACATGAGTGCAATGTGGTTTACACCTTTAGGTGTAAAAGTACACCAGATTATTGCATGGCTTAGATTCCTACTTATTTGTGACTGTTGAAAAAGTTGCACCTAATAATTCAGTCATAATATAGGTCTCACATATCACTTTTAGCTATTGAACGATTAGGAAAAAGTAAAGCTATTAAATATGTTTTTCTCCTCTGTCTTCATTGAGGAAAATAAAATTATGAACAGATGAAAAGTAGAGTGTAAAAGTGATTTCCCCATTAAAAGTGCCCTATCTGACCCAGGAAGAAGTGCGGCAGCATCCTAAAAAGATGAAAATACATAGATAAATCACCAGGACCAGATGGCATAAACCCCCGTATCCCCCGTAGAGAATTATGTAATATCATAGAAAGACATATTTAAGAACTCTATACTGACAGGGAGTGTTTCTATTCAAAAAGGGGTCAAAACAGATCCCAGAAACGACAGACCAGTAAGTTTAACATCTGTCTGGGTAAACTGTTTGAAAGTTTTCTAAGAGCTGCTATCTCAATAAAAATAAGCGAATAATGCCATATCAGCATGGCTTCATGAGGGACCAGTCATGTCAAACTAATTTAATCAGTTTCTATGAGGAGATGAGTTCTCGACTTGACCTGGGTGAGTCAATGGATTTCATATATCTTGACTTCTCCAAAGCATTTGATACTACAGTACCACATAAAAGGTTAGTATATAAAAAGAGAATGTTTGGACTGGGAGAGAATGCCTGTGAAAACAGAGGGTGGTTATGAACAGTACACACAGTCACTGTCACTAGTGGGGTGCCACAGGGGTCAGTATTGGGCCCTATTCTATTCAATATATTTATTAATGATCTTATAGAAGGCTTGCACATTAAATTTCTGTTTTGTATCAATTTTTGTAGATGACATGTATAAAGTAATTAACACAGAAGAGGACAGTATGCTGCCACAAATGGATCTGGATAGATGGGAGGCTTATGCAGAGAAGCAGCAGATGAGGTTTAACACTGACAAATGTAAGGTTATGCACATGGGAAGGAATAATGCAAGTCATCTGTACATACTAAATGATAAAACATTGGGTAACACTGACAGAAAAGAACTTCAAAAAGGGCTATAGATGCACGTCATGAGAACATAGTCCTGCCACTTTACAAATCACAAGTCAGACCACACATGGAATACTGTACAGTTCTGGGCTCCTTTGAACAAGACAGACAAATGTAGCAAAGCTTGAGAGGGTGCAGAGGATGGCAACTAAAGTAATAACTGGAATGGGTGGACTACAGTACCTAGAAGGATTATCAAAATTAGGGTTATTCAGTTTAGAAAAAAGACAACTCAGGGAAGATCTAATAACTATAACTTTAAATATATTAGGGGCCAGTACAAGATCTCTCCCATCATGTATTTATCCCCAGGACTGTGACTGTGACGAGGGGACATCCTCTACATCTAAAGGAAAGAAGGTTTCTACACATAGAAGAAGATTCTTTACTGTAAGAACAGTGAGACTGTGGAACTTTCTGCTTGAAGAGGTGGTGATGGTGACTGTAATAATATTACAGGATAAAGTTATTAGATTTCTGGAGAAGGGTCATTGATCCAGGGAGTTAATCTGGTTGCCTGATTGGAGTTGACGAAAATTGGGTCCTACCCCACAGGGTTGTTTTTTTGCTCTCCTATCGATCAACTTTAAGGATAACAAGCTGAACTGGATGGACTATGTTACTATATTACTATGAACATAGACCACTGTGAAACGTGACGAGGATCATGAAATGTTGCAAATTTAACCAAATATCACACAAAATGTTGCAATTGCCATGACTTGTGACTTTTTTAGACCACAAAACTGACATACCTGATTGGATAAATGCCCCCCTTAGTATTTAACCCCTTCAGAACCCTGGGATTTTCCATTTTTGCGTTTTCGTTTTTCACTCCCCACCTTCCCATAGACCTAACTTTTTTTATTTTTCCATTCACATACTTTTATGAGGGCTTATTTTTTGTGGTACAAGTTGTACTTTCTAATGGCGCCATTTACATTTACATGCCATTTAGTGGGAAAAGTTTAAAAAAAAGTCCAAATGGGGTAGAATTGAAAAACTAAATTCTGACAAAGGTTTTTATTTTTATTTTTTTATGCTGTACACTATTTGGTAAAATTGGTCTGTTATCTTCATTCTCCAGCTCAGTACAGTTACAATGATACCACACTTATATATTTTTTCTTGCGTTTTAATACTGAAAAAAAATTAAAACCTTTGAGAAAAAAAAATTAGCACCATATTGTAAACCCCCTAATTTCTTTGTAGTTATGTGTACAGGACTGTGTGAGGGCTCATTTTTTGCAGGAAGATCTGTACTTTTTGGCGATACCAATTTGAAGTAAGTGCAACTTTTTTATCTCTTTTTATAGAAAAATTGTAATGATCTAATGCTGCCACCTCATGGCCTTTTTTGGTATTTACCTGAAATAGGCTCCGAAGCCTGCTTGAGGCTTCAGACTATTTCAGCAATGTAACAGGTTCCCCAATCTCAGCCGGGGAAAGCTGTTACCAGACCGGAAGCGCGCGGCTTCTGGTTTCGGGCTGCTCAGATGCCGTGGTCACATTTTACCAGGGCATCTGAAGGGGAAAATGTATGCGATCAGCCTTATGGCTGATCGCATGCATATGCAGCGGGTGTCTGCTATTTAAAATAGCAAAAACCCAGCAGCCATGGCCATGTTAAGGCCTTAAGGGGTTAAAGATTGCAATTATCATAAAGTCATAAAGTCATGTACAATACATAAAGGAAATGTGTCACCAAAAATTTTATTTGGCAGAAAAAAACAGATTGTAAAATAGATAGTAACACGTATCCTTTTTTTCTAATATGATTTTGTTTTTTGATTTTGTTTTAAATATTATTTTGTGAACATGATTATGGGGGTGGACATCTTGTCTGAGTTGTTCTTAACAGCATTTAAAAAGCATTAAAAATTTGATTTACGGCAGCCTCATGGTCCATTGACACAGTGGTTAGGATGGGACCTCATTGACTTCTATGGAGAGTATTCTAGGCATGTTCTGTGACCTATGCAGAGATCATTGTACAAGGAAAGAATAAATAACCTATTTATAAATCACCTATTGTGAATAGTGGATCCTGTCCTATCTGTACACAGAAGTGATATCTCCTTATCATTACAGATAGGATTAGAATATTTAACTCCAGTAAGAAGTGGCACCAATTATTAGACATAGTGGCCAGTTCAGAAATTCCACGATTTTTTGTTTTTTCCTTAAATATATACATTGACATGGAAAATGAAAATTAACCATCTAAAATTCTTTAAAAATATGATAAACATAAAAATGTGATTTTAACAGTAGACCATTTTCTGATGATAAGTTCCCTTTAATAGGGAAACAGCTTTGTATGCAGTAGTTATCTTGTCATGTACCAATACATCTATCAGCACTAAATAAATAGGGTCAATAGAAAACTATAGCATTTGTATAAGAAATGATTCTTATCATCTTAAAATGTTTCACACCTTTCTGCTTGGATTTAGCCTATAGACTTATTCAGCTTTATATTTGATGCTCAGAATTTCCAAATGAATGAGTCTGACAAGTATTCCTCTCAATGTGAATGCCAGTAATGTGAATTGCTGCTCCCTGGCATTGTACATGTTAGCAAGCATTGTTCCTTATAATCTAATTGAAAGTGACACGTAGGCAAACTGGTAAGAGAGCATTGTGGGCATATGCTTGTTAATGAGCGCTTGCACCTTTGGGAATGCAAACTGAGATGAAAACTGAGAAATGAAAAGTGATCTCAACAACTAACATTGTCACTGAGCATTCCTCAATTTGTCTCCTGGGCTCTAGTTTATCTCCACATTGCTATATACGTGTCATTCTGTAGCTTCTAGGTGACGTGTTCCCAGCAAAGGCTGACAAATTGTCTGCCCTCTTAGGACTTTGATGGTTCTCATGCAAGGCTAACCATTAAGTTTTGTGTCCATCTGCTTTCTAAAAGGAGGATAAGTTCTGAATATTAATATATATTCTTTTAGTGACATTATGGTCACTTGCACTTGATGCTTTACATAAATTGATTCTTGTTTGAAACAATAATAATATGTAGTCAGACTGGTAAATATGAAAATCACATTCTCAAGATTTAACTAAGTGCATATGTTCTAGTAACACTAGTAAAAAAGAAATTTGTTAGCGTGTATGTAAAAAGTGAACATTAGAAAGTGAACATAAATACTGACATAACGCTATATTCTCATACTGAACCAATCTCTAGGGCTTCAACAAAATTCAAAGGGGTACTCCATATAAGAGATGCATGCCATATCGAAGGCATATGCCATAAATGTTTGATAGTTACCTGTCCCACTTCATGAAGTACCACCTATCTGGAGAATGGTGGTCCTCTTCTCCACCACCTGTACTCCAAAAAAATAAGAGTCCATACATGCTTTTCTCTTTATGAGAATGTGACCACACAGGTTTCTGCATGCAATTTCAGGAGTGGATCATAAAAGGAGATAAAGTATATAGGACAGATATGATCTCTCTTCTTTGAATTCACTTCTGACTTTGGCTTTCAAAACTGCATGCAGAAACCTCACCATGTGGCCCTAACCTTATAGTTTGTGAGACCAACCCTCCTTGGCCACAAAAGTACATTAGTACTTCCGTTTTCTCTTACATTAAAAATACATCTAAACAGCCACCAGACACAGATATGCATGTCTATGAACAGATGGTTGGTGGTCGCACAGAATGGCATTGCAAGTCGCAGGTCTCTTCCGAGGTCTCTCCCTAAGGTGAAAAATGGATGGGTCCTGAAGAGGTAAATACAGTTTGTGAAAGGATCATTATACTGTATTATCTGTAAAGCACTATATGTTGACTTCATATAAATAAGGGGTGCACAACCTGCACCCAGTATAATACTCCTTTCACAAACTGTATTTACCTCTTCAGGACCCATCCATTTTTCACCTTAGGGACCCAGCCTAATTTTTCAAATCTGACATGTGTCACTCTGTGTAGTAATAGGTTTGGAATGCTTTTACTTATCCAAACCATTCTGATTGCTTTCTTATGACACATCGCTCTTAGGCTACTTTCACAATAGCGTTATTACGGATACGGCGGGCCTCTTCAGGGCTCTTCAAGTGATAATACATCCTTGTGGATCCATAATGAACGGATCCGGTTGTATTATCTTTAACATCTTTTAAACTGATCTGGAATTAACTCCATTGAAAGTCAATGGAGGACGGATCCGTTTACTAGTGTGTTACACCAAACGGATCCATCCCCATTGACTTGCATTGGGGGTCATTCCGGATCCATCTTGGTGCAGATGCCTGGAGTCTGAAGACGGAACAGAATGCTTCTAGGAGCATTCCGTTGTCTTCAGTTCAGTTTTGTCCCCATTGACAATGAATGGGGACAAAACTGAAGCGTTTTATTCCGGTATTGAGCCCCTATGACGGATCTCTATACCGGAATAAAACAACGCTAGTGTGAAAGTAGCCTTAGTGATAGTGGTAAATTTGAATCAATATATTTAACTTTCCTTTATAAGAAAAATCCAAAATGTATAGAAAATTTGAAAAAATTGCTATTTTTTATTTCAATTTCTCTGCTTTAATGTTGACATCATTTTATAAATTTCATTTTATTTTTTAGGACATGAAAAGGTATAGAAGCAATTTTTCCAAAGCCCCACACCCCCCTATTTTAAGGAACAATTCAATTTTGAAGTGACTATGAGGGGCTTACATAATACAAATCACCCTTAAATGACCCTATTTCAGAAATTACACTCTCAAATGAAAACTGAATTTAGAAATATTGTTAACCCATTATGAAAGCAAAATGGAAGTGAACTTTTTTTTTTCTGCAGATTTTCTGTTTTAATCAATTTTTCCTGTAACACAAAGGTTAACAGCAAAACAAACCACAATATTGATTACCCTGATTCTGCAGTTTACAGAAACACCTCCATATGTGGTCGTAAACTGCTTTATGGTAACCCCATTTTAGAAACAACACCCCCAAGGAATGTTTCAAGGGGTGTAGTGTGCACTTTAACCTGACAGGCGATTCATAGAATTTAGAAACACTTGGCTGTGAAATTGAAAAATTACATTTTTAAAATGAATGTTTTTTCTTAATCCCAGGGAATAAACTTATAAATTAAACTCAATAAAACATTATGTCACTAGCTTGCTATCAATACTCTTAAAACTCTTCATTCGAGAAACTACAATAAAATAAACATCTTGCACAAAAGGATTGTAAGACATCCTTTCTAGTGATGTAACATAAGCAGGATTTTATCACATCTGTTTCCAAGTATCTTTACTTCCTCTGCTTGTTTCTACAACTTATCGACTGCAGGGAAATAAATCTGCTTTGTCTGGTGTTAGCCATCTTGAGGATACAGATGATTGAGATGTTATTACCCTTTAGTATCCTGAACATTCTGATGAACAAGTCCAGTCTATCCATTTTTTTGTAACTTTTAGTCCTGATAATACAGTCTAATTTCTAGAGTAGAATGTTAAGCTTTGATTGGTGAGAACATTTTTTTTGCAGTTCCTTTAACCTAATATACTTTGCTACTCATATTGATACATTGATGATTTCATAAAAATAATATCCAATCATGTAAAGGGAATCATATATTTTTACTAATTCAAGCCTATAGAAACATTTCTTTTATTTTATTTGTTTATATATTCTGATTGTAGATTTGTTTTCTGTTCATAATTATAGAGAAATTGCTTGAGTTTTAATCCCTGCAGAACAGACAAGTTATTATTATTAGGTTCAGCAGACAGTATAAAGAAACACCAATTGAGACAGATAGTGACATGGAAAATTAGAAACCATACCATTAAAATTAGTGTTGAGCGAATCAAAGTGAAATGAATTGACCGATCCGAACTTCAGGAATTTGACACAAAGTCAAATTTCCTCTGGTTGGTGGTAATGAATGATTTTTTTTCCTGAAATGACAGTAAAAAAAAAAAAAACAATACTCACCTCATCCATTTGCATGAAGAGAGACTGTCGCAGCCATCTTTATTGAAGAAACAGTGAAAAACTTGCACATGGTGACGTGTGAGGTCACCATGTCAGCTCACTGGCCGGGTGTGGTGATGTCATCAGTGATGACGTCACCATGCCTGGCCAGAGTGATGACATGGTGATGTCATCACGTCACCGGGCGTGAGATTGTGCATGGTTTCTTCAATCAAGTTGGCTATGACAGCCTCTCCGTGAGTAAATGGGTGAGATATGTTTTTGTTTTTTGAACCCCTGAAAGTCCTCAATTTTATTGTCAGATGCTGTTATCAGTGTTAAACCCGGCATCTGAGGGGTTCAATGACCGGGGCGCCGCTACATACAATGGAATGTAATTTGTGACACAGTATTCCGTAACGAATTTAATTACTTTGAGAAATTTGGTGAAGCACCTAAGTCAAATTTTTGATAATTTCATGTTTAATCGCATGTTTAAATAAATAATTTTAATATAAATAATTAGACTTTTTAATAGGTCACTTTCTGAAGATATGCTATAAGAGTGTCTTTATTGTATAGCTAGGAAATCTAGGGCAATTGAAAAGGGAAATGTTTTGTTTAAATTCTGTTTAAGATTTCTTAATCCAATATTTAATTTGTGCCATTGTTCTGACACCCTCCATCCGTCTGTGTGAACTAGTTGTCAGACAGCGAAACTCTTTCCTATCAATTCATTGAGCTGGACGCAGGGGGGGCCTTTTCAACTTTTAGTAATAGGATCAGTGTAAAACTACAAGAAAATAACAGTATTCAGTATAAAGTATACAGCAAATCTGAGTACATCACATTATGTAGATACATGGATTATATAGCATAGTGAATGTAAGGGACAGCTGCAAGACAGAAGAGATAGCTCTAAAGACATGAGAAGTAGAAAGCTATTAGTGACAATACAGGGAATTATAGTAACTCACCGACTATGCTATGATGAGCAAAACAATGTCTGTCTGAACTGACTGTCTAATGGAGGCAGACAGTGAGTCAGTCTTGCATTTGAAAATATGGCTGCTGAAGAGGAAGGGGGCTGGACTAAACAAGGCCTGATGGGAAACTATGGAAGCTTGAGAAGGACAATATTAGTCAGCATAGAAACATTTAGGCAGAATAAATGAAGCTGCAATACAAACACATGTCAATAGATGGAGCTGTTGGATAACTAATCAGAAATATTGCTGAGAAGTCATAACAGCCATAATAGGCATATTTATCAGATAGGTTTAATAGGTTGGTAAAATAAAATGGTCCCCATTTTTTGTAGTTATTGATGCTCCCTAAATAGTTATTGGTGTATGTAATTCAATTGATCCAATGCACAGGACAATAATTGGGAACAAACCATTCATTCCCAATCATTTACAACTTTGTTATCTGTATTTCCATGCAGAAATCATTCTCTCTGCATAGGGATGAGACATTGCAACTATGATCGTACATTCCCACCAGGTTCTTTGTTTGTGAGCAGCACATACTTATTTACACAGGGCAAAATACTGCTGAAAGACAAGGATTTTATGTGTCGTGTGAAAGATTCAATCACACGGTCAACAGCTGTTTGTGAATTGGGTGATTCGTAAAACCTTTACTTGTGGCAACGGTTCTTCAAACTAACCTTTGTCCATTATAATTGTCCAGATCCTTGCCCTGTGTAAAAGGCCCCTAACATACAAATATGCTGCACTGGTTGGAAAAATACATTTCAGTTTGTTAGACTGATAATTAAGTTTTGTTTGTTTTTTTGTTTGTTTTTTGGGGGGGGGATTTCGTAGAAGACACTACAAAGATACAAAGGTACAGTTCTTGTTACTAGTTTTCCTGTAGTGGTGAGCAAATCAAGTCTACAAAAGTCAAATATTCACAAAGTTTCCAACAGATTCTAATTTCTGAAAAGCTAAAACTATTACAATGGTGGTTCATGCCCACTGCTCTGCTAAATCCAGTTGGGCACATGCCCACTCTAGTCACTTTGTCTGTTGCAGTTCTGGCCCCCCAAGCAGTGGGTGTCAGTGTCCTGTGTGTCTATTGGGGATATTCTTCGTTGACCCACACCTCATTCTGCAATACTTCAAATGTTAAATACTCTTTTGGCTCTGTGTGAACCTGCTAGAATGTTTCTAATGTGTTAACCAGTTTCTGTTATATATGCCATCCTCTTTGTCTCAGTCAGTGTTTGAGCAATAGCTTGAGCCATCTTGCTAGTCGCTGCCGCTCCACTACCTGATCTGTAATATTGACCCTTTGGTTCCTGCTCTCTTTGGTCCCCACCTACCTCAGACTTGTTTCACGAATTTGTGCAAATTCTGCCTGCCCTGATCTCAGCCTCACATTGGTGTCTCTGACCCCTGTGGGTCAGCTGTCAACCATACTAGAACTACTCCAGGAGGTAGCAGCCTAGTGGCTCCTCTAAAGTGAAGTCCAAATCCCAGTATAGGGGTTAAAGGGTGAATACCAGGGGACTTCCAGGGTAACTCCTTTTAGATTTAGCCAAAAGTCATGCCAGTTGGGTGACACAGTTGTCACACAACTAGTTATTGTAACAGAACTTTTGTGATTAATAACACTTGGATCACTCAAAATAGCGGCTACCATGTTCTTAAATAGGCTGTTTTCTACCTCTGTCTACAATTTGTTTAACCATCATCCTATATGTTACTGTCACTTTGACATTACTAATGCTGTCTTGGAATTAAATAGCTTGAAAGAGGGTTTGATACAGTCCTAGGGCATCTCAGAGTGTCATACACAACTTTTTAGGGCAATTTTAACACCTTGCACTTGGACCAAGTTTTTTTGAGACCTCAATATATATGTAGTAAACAATAAGACCAAGGGGGTCCAAAGAGGATTTGGTGAGCCTTGGTGAGTAGGTTTGTTTGGCATGTTCTCACATTCCTGTTGTTCCCTGAACCACGTTCAGAGTATACTGACCTAGAAAGCACCCCTAAATATTCTTTTATATTCCAGATTTTTTTTATTTGTTTAGGGACTGGAAAACTGCATTTAAAATTCACATATATACATTTTTCTATGCAATGTACACAGTGTATGCAGTTGACAACCTGTCTGCACAATAGAATGATGTAGTCCATGGCTGTCAATGAATTCATGGACTCAATAGGACTAAGAGGGGTGGACTGTGGATTTAAAGTGCCATTGGAAAAAAGCGGAAAGTGGCCCCATGTTGTAGATATACTCAAATTAACAGTTGTTGAGGCCAACAATAGTAGGTGTGGTCAACTCAAGTAGGTGGGGCCATCAAAACCATAGGAAGTATATTGTGCTACACTTTTGTGGAGGGGAGGCTCAGGCATCTCACTGGGCATTAACTCACCAGCAATTTTCCCTGTAGGATCTATGGTCAGTGAACCCCTAAGGACTAAACATTGACCATGATCCACTGGTATTTAATTAACAAAAGGGTTACAAGAAATACAGTAGATGACCTTTATTGTAGTTATTACAACTTTCAGAGAGTATTTATTAGCATAACGTTGTTGCCTATATCTAGGTGAATTACAAGATTTTTGCCTTTTGCATGGTGATTTATAACATATCTGCTTGTCTCTGAATTATTTGTAAAATGGTTAAATTACTATTATGATTATTAAGATACACAGCACATACAAGTCATATCTTAAAATGGGTTCCTGTGAACAAAGCAGACATAGTAGAGCTGGAGAGGGTTCAGAGGAGGGCAACTAAAGTCATAACTGGAATGGGTGGACTACAGTACCCAGAAAGATTATCAAAATTAGGGTTATTTACTTTAGAAATAAGAAGAGTGAGGGGAGCTCTAATAACTATGTATAAATATATCAGGGGTCAGTACAGAGCTCTCTCCCATTAACTATTTATCCCCAGGACTGTGACTGTGACGAGGGGACATCCTCTGCGTCTGGAGGAAAGAAGGTTTGCACACAAACATAAAAGAGGATTCTTTACGTAAGAGCAGTGAGACTATGGAATTCTCTACCTGAGGAGGTGGTGATGGTAAGTTCACTAAAAGAGTTCAAGAGGGGCCTGAATGTATTTCTGGAGGGTAACAATTAGAGATGAGCGAATCATTCAAAAAATTATTCGCCGAACATTCACCGAACTTTTCCTAAGATTTGTATATTCGACGAATAAATTTGTTGTATTTGCGTACAAAATATACTTATTATGTGCTATTAGCGAACATTCGTGCACTAATAACGAACAGTCATTTAAAAAATGTACGCAACTAGCTTACGAATCCTCAGCGTACTATTGTCTACGCGATTACGTAATACGCAGGCACGTACGACGAGAGGCCACGGCGTGCACTCCTCAGAGGCCGAGCGAATATTCGAAAATGGCATCCAGACGATCCTCATCATTTAGCTCTGCTGCACAGCTGAAATACATAGTCCGGCTGATGGACCGCCAGGATTACGATTTACGATGGCACACACTGCCACCCGAACCAGCATAAAAAGGAGGTGATCCAGCAGGTGATCCGAGGCTTGCGCCATCGTTTCGACGCCTTGCGGACCCCGGGCCAGATCCAGCGTAAATGGTCAGATCTGAAATCGCCCTCAGAGGCAGTATGTATATTTGAGGTAGAACAAGTAAGGTCCTGTCTATCCGGCTAAGTGCATAGTACAACCATCCACCATACAATAAAGTGAATATGAGGACACATTGCGGTACCTGTAAAGAAATACACACAATGGACAACATACTTGAAAACGTTGCTGAAAGGTAAAAACATTAGTGCAAACAATCCAGTGCAAACAATATAGTGCAAATACATTATAGGTATAATGTAAACATTTTAAATATCACCTACCTAGTATGCTCACGGACACGTTTAAGTCTCTTTTCTTCTGACGCTTGTCATAGAACTAGAACAGAGTCCCAAACTCAGTTGCAATTTGTAATCCACATAGGTAAAATTGTAATCCAAATGGGTAAAAAAATAGCAGCAAAGGTTCCTTAAAAAACCCTCTTTCAAGGGGCTCCCTAATAACCTGAAAAGAGGGAAAAAAGGGATGAGACGCACGTATCCGCAACTTGGTTAAAACTTTTTTTTTTATGGAGGGAGTCCTGACAATCCATGTCCATCTGGGTGAGGACAAATGCAGGGCAACAAAAATAAAAACAAACGCCAACTAGTGCTCACCCTTCAGGTTAAGTCCACGTTGTGGCTCTGATAAAAGCTGCAGGATCCGATTCCTTACTTAAGGGCCAGCAGGTCCTCTTCACTGCTTCTGGAGCTAAAAGACATGAGAGGGCGCTCCTGCCTCATGAAAGCGACACTGGCTGGCAGCAGACCCCACAACCTCTCAGGGATGGTCTTGGTAGTGACCGGGCGGTCACACTGGCAAGGGCCGAACTTGGGCCTTGCCCATTACCTTGTAGTGGCCAGATCCTCCCGCCGGCATACAAGGTGACAGAATCTCCGGCTGTAACGGTCTTCCGCGAGCGGCGGACTGTGCGGCCTACACCTGCCATGGCAGTTGATATTGTACCACCAATGGCTGGTACACAAAACTGTTGGTGGTCATCTGTCCCACATGACGGATCGGCGGCGGTGGCAAATCTGGTATCAGGGGTTCCAGCTGAGCTTGTGATTTCTCCTCAGATTGCAGAGTCCCATCATTGGTCTCATAGGAACACCGAGCCTCTTCTGCGACCTGGGCCTCCTCAGTCCAGTCTTCCGGGGGCTCTGCAGGAGTAGCTGGTCGCTTAAGGAGTTTCACCCCAGTAGCAAAGGGTCCTTGGAGGCTCTTCATGGGGGTATACTCCACGTAATCCCCTGCATGGAGATTGTGGCGGATGGGCGGAAGATATGGCTGCTTTATAGAACGGCGGTTTACATATAATTCTTCTGCCGTCTCCTCATCGCCGATAAAACCTACTCCCCGTTCCACACTGAACCAAATAATGGTACCCCTTCGGCGCTCCAGCTTGGGGTCACAGGACCGTGGGTGCTCCAAAACCTGCACAACACACTCCTCTACCAACTTTTTGTATTCCAAGAGGGTCAGGGCGTTCCAGGTGACAGTCTTGAGGACCATTGAATTTTGCCGAAGGGAGTAGTCCTTCCGTGACGGAGCAGAAACTCCTGCCGCCTCCGCCATGTCAGGCAGCGGAGTGAACACCTCAGCGGGCACCTCAACCGACTTCTTAGGCTACCGGACATATTGAGAGACGTAGATCTCCTCCGGTTCCTTCTCCTCATAGGGGTCGTGCCCCACACCATTCCTCCCCAGTCAGGGCCTCGCTGTGTCGCATCTTAATTTTCTGAGTTGCCTCGTCTTCCTCGCGTGCTGGAGAAGGGGGCGGAGCTACCAGGGAGGAGTCTGCATCGCTAATGAATTGAATTCGTACGCAACAGCATATAGAGTAACTTATATGTAGCAATAGCGTATAATTTATAGGACAAACTATATAGCGAATGCGTACAAAGCCGAAGCGAATCACCTAATATTCGGATTCGCTTTGCAGCTAAAAATTCCCAAGATTCGATACGAATCAATCGAATCGACGAATCGATTCGCTCATCTCTAGTAACAATATTACAGGTTATAGCTACTAGAGATAGGTTGTTGATCCAGGGAGTTATTCTGATTGCCTGACTGGAGTCGGGAAGGAATTTTTTTCCCCTAAAGTGGGGAAAATTTGCTTCTACCTCACAGGGGTTTTTTGCCTTCCTCTGGATCAACTTGTAGGATAACAGGCCAAACTGGATGGACGAATGTCTTTTTTCGGCCTTATAAACCAAGTTACTATGTTAAAATGTGTAGCCTGTAGATACAAATATATCCTGGGAAAGGGACTTTAATCCCTTAGTACCTGGCCCATTTTTTGTTTTGTATTTTGTTTTTCCTCCCCACATTCCAATAGCTATAACGTTTTTTAATTTTTCATTCATATGGCCATATGAAGGCAAATTTTTTGTTTGATAAGTGTTATTTTTTTAAGGGCATCATTTAATTTACCATGTTTGTTATTGGAAAATTGACAAAAATATTCTTTGTTAAATTGAAAAAAAATTCACATGATTTCCTTATTATGTGGTTCAATATGAAAACATTATCAAATTTGTATGGTGTTTTTTTACTACTTTTAAAAAAATAAAAACCTTAGAAAAAATAAAAATTTTATTTGCATCACCATATTCTGACAGCCAACTTTTTAACATTTCAGTCAAGAAAGCTGTATGAGGCCTTGTTTTTTTGTGGAATGAACTGTTGTTTTTATTGGTACCTTTTTGTAGTATATACAACTTTTTGATCACTGTTATCCCATTTTTTTTGTTGGGGAAAGGGTGACAAAAAATTTTGGATGCAGCGATACCAGATATGTAACATAGTAACATAGTAACATAGTTTATAAGGCCGAAAAAAGACATCTGTCCATCCAGTTCGGTCTGTTTTCCTACAAGTTGATCCAGAGGAAGGCAAAAAAAAACCTGTGAGGTAGAAGCCAATTTTCCCCACTTTAGGGAAAAAAATTCCTTCCCGACTCCAATCAGGCAATCAGAATTACTCCCTGGATCAACGACCCATCTCTAGTAACTATAACCTGTAATATTATTACCCTCCAGAAATACATCCAGGCCTCTCTTGAACTCTTTTAGTGAACTTACCATCACCACCTCCTCAGGCAGAGAGCTCCATAGTCTTACTGCTCTTACCGTAAAGAATCCTCTTCTATGTTTGTGTACAAATCTTCTTTCCTCCAGACGCAGAGGATGTCCCCTCATCACAGTCACAGTCCTGGGGATAAATAGATCATGGGAGAGATCTCTGTACTGACCTCTGATATATTTATACATAGTTATTAGATCTCCCCTCAGTCGTCTTTTTTCTAAAGTGAATAAGTCTAATTTTTATAATCTTTCTGGGTACTGTAGTCCACCCATTCCAGTTATTATTTTAGTAGCCCTCTTCTGAACCCTCTCCAGCTCTGCTATGTCTGCCTTGTTCACAGGAGCCCAGAACTGTACACAGTACTCCATGTGTGGTCTGACTAGTGATTTGTAAAGTGGCAGGACTATGTTCTCATCACGGGCATCTATGCCTCTTTTGATGCAACCCATTATCTTATTGGCCTTGGCAGCAGCTGTCTGACACTGGTTTCTACAGCTTAGTTTGCTGTTCACTAAAATTCCTAGGTCCTTTTCCATGTCAGAGTTACCCAATATTTTACCATTTAGTATGTACTGGTGACTTGCATTATTCCTTCCCATATGCATAACCTTACATTTGTCAGTGTTAAACCTCATCTGCCACTTTTCTGCCCAAGCCTCCAGTCTATCCAGATCCATCTGTAGCAGTGTACTGTCCTCTTATGTGTTAATTACTTTACACAGTTTAGTGTCATCTGCAAAAATTGATATTTTACTGTGCACACCTTCTACAAGATCATTAATAAATATATTAAAGAGAAGCCCAATACTGACCCCTGTGGTACCCCACTAGTGACAATGACCCAACCTGAATATGTGCCGTTAATAACCACCCTCTGTTTTCTATCACTGAGCCAGTTACTTACCCACATACAGACATTTTCTCCCAGGCCAAGCATTCTCATTTTATATACTAACGTTATATGTGGTACCGTGTCAAATTCTTTGGAGAAGTCCAGATATACGACATCCATTGATTCGCCGCGGTCCAGTCTAGAACTTACCTCCTCATAGAAACTGATTAAATTGGTTTGACATGACCAATCCCTCATGAAGCCATGCTGATATGGAGTTATTTGCTTATTTTCATTGAGGTACTCCAAGATAGCATCTCTTAGAAAACCCTCAAATAGTTTACCCACGACAGATGTTAAACTTACTGGCCTATACTTTCCAGGCTCTGTTTTTGGACCCTTTTTGAATATTTGCACCACATTTGCTATGCAGCAAGCCTGTGGAACACTCCCTGTCAGTATAGAGTCCTTAAATATCAGAAATAAGGGTCTGACAATGACATTACTTAATTCTCTTAGGATACAGGGGTGTATGCCATCCGGTCCTGGCGATTTGTCTATTTTAATCTTTTTAAGACGCCGCTCTACTTCTTCCTGGGTCATGTGTATTTTTTTATGTAAAATTGGGCAAGGGGTGATTTAAACATTTAACTTTTTAGCTTTTTTTTTACTTTTACAATAAAAACATTTAACAGACTTAGGGGACTAGAACCTAGGATCTTTTGCCCCTTGTCCTACTCACCCTAATAATCCACTTAGTGGGCTAGAACCTGGGATCTTTTGACCCCTTGTCTTACTCACCCTAATAGAGATCTATTAGGTTGAAAAGGATTCTGACACATTCCCTACTGAGCTGCACCATAGCAGCCTGGTAAGCTTCAGAAGCATCCAGGCTGTCATGGCAACTGATCAGAGCCCCGCAATATCACTGCAGGAGCTCCGTTTGGAATGCAGAGGGAACTACACACCTCTGCCTTGCTTCACAGATCCCATGATCGGCATCGGATTGTGGCATCTGAGGGGTTAAGTGATGGAGGCCGTTCACCACAGCAGCCCACTCCATAAATTGCCTCAACCACTGTAACATACCAGTATGTCACAGTGGTTGAAGGGGTTAATAACCTTTTTAACCTTAGAGGGGTTTTACTGGATTTTAATATTGATGACTTATCCTCAGGAGAAGTCATCAATATCAATCTGGCGGCTGTCCGACACCTGACACCCCCACCAATTAGCTTGTTAAAGAGAAGGCCATGTGCAGTGCCAGCGCAGCCTTCCCTTCATTGTTTACCTGATCACTATTGACATCACAGCGGTGATCAGTTGTAATTATAAAAATCACTTTTATAGAAAGGAGCTGTCCCACTGAAGTGAATGGGACAGTTTCTTGTAATTATATCTGCTCACTGCTGCAAAGTCAACAGCGAGCAGATAAACAATGAAGGGAGGGCTGTGCTAGCATGGTATGCAGCCTTCTCTTCAGTCATCTGATCAGCAAACGTGCCAAGTGTCAAACTCCTGCCGATCTGATATTGATGACCTATCGCACAAAATTTCATTCTGTATGCTTTCCAGTGTGGTGACATCATGCGTCACAGGGCACAAGATTTCACACTGGATCTTCAATCATGATGGCCACAGTGGCCTCTTCACGCTCAAATGGATGAGGTGAGTATGTTTTTTTTACCGCCATTTCAGGCAAAATTGATTCGTTACCACGAAGCATGAGGAAATTCAGCTTTGAAGTGAATCAAATTTTTCCTGAAATTTGGATCGAAGTCCACTTTGTTATTAAATATAAATATATACATACATGTTCTTTATTTGTGATTTCATTTGAAGATGTAACAGTTTGAGCAATTGGTTTACATTTTTATTGTTCAACTTAACACTTTTATTCATGTTTAAAAAAGTATGGGCACAAACTTTCAAACAAGTGCCAAATAACCAATTGAAGCTGAAATATGCAAAGCACAATCAATTTAGATACTTCGATTCTCTCAACACTAATTATAACTATTACGATTTCAGAAAGTGAATGCTCATAAATTTATGGTGCTAATAAATGTATATTACACTTCAAATATTTTTTTCTACATATCTTTGTTCTGTGGTCCTGAGTCTTCAAAGGCTAGTGTTGTGGGAGCATATGTGCCTGCTATGTGGGAACTGTGGCTGGCTGTAGCACTGGCGGTCCATGCCTGCGACTGTCTCCCTGCTCCCCATGGGCACAGGCATCAGGATGCTGGCTTGTCCTGTAGTCTATGCCTGTTGATATCTTCTGCTGATGGTCATTCCACACTGTTCCCCTGCAGCTTTTCCACCCTCATCTCTTGACCAGTTATATGCCACCGAACAGAGACTAGTTCAAGAGATAGCCTCCTGGTGGTTTCCCTGTAACAGAGACCAGGATAGTCTACTTAGATAATCTCCTTAGAAGTAGCCCCAAGGCAAATATGTTCAATGACACAGTGGTACCACACCCACTTTATGACACTGGTCTGTAGCTATCCTAGGTAGCAAATGCATCTGGAAATGCTGAGTGGCAATCTGGCAAGAATAGGCGATATACCTGGTCGTGGCTGTCAGAGGGGCACCTCTAACTGTCATGGTGGGCAGGTGCTGGAAAAATAAGGAGCTAAATATGTCTGAGCAGCAAGTCATAACTGGAACAAGCCTTTATTATTGCATGAACAAGCATGTACAATAAGGGAAAGAGAATGACTGCAATCAGAGAAGACATCAACTGTGAGTCATTGCATTTAATTACTGTATATTCTGCCTCTTTCTGGCCGCCACTACTCAATACTTTAATCATTTGTCTATTACAGATGAGCGAATGATTCAAAATTTTATTCGCTGAACATTCGTCGAACTTTTAATATGATTCGTATAGTCGACGAATATATTCATTGAATCTGCGTCAAAATATACGTTATTATGTGGCATTTAGCGAACATTCGCGCACTAATAACCAACGTTCAGTTTTAAAAGGTACACAACTTCTTTGAACACATACACATGAGCGTACAAATTGCGTACGAAAATGACGGGCTTTGCTGGAGAGGAATAGTGGAGCAGGAAGAACGCTCTGAGTCTGACCCCTGGCTATGGGTACTGTATAAGCAGATAACAGCAGATTATCCAGCTGAGACTGAGATGAGCGTGCCATCCACTCCACTACCTCATCCACTTTCTCCTCCACTACAATTTTGCGCCTTAGTGGGTTAGCCCGTTGGAACACCAGCCAAGTATTGCGAATACTACAAGTAGAAGCTCCGGCTACAGATCCTTTGGCACTGCTGCCCTGTGCCACCTTCTCCTTTTTTTTAGAGCTCGAGGTCTGGCTGGAACTGGACCTCTTTTGCTTATCCATTCCAGACATTTTTCACTTCACTCTGTGGCCATGCAGCTGGTCTTTGTCTTTGTCCCTGTCTCTCCCTGTCTCTCTCCGTATCTCTCTCCCTTCCTGATTAATTACTAGCCCTGTACTGGCCCTGCACTTGCCCTGCACTTGCCCTGCAGTATCCCTGAAGTGTAATATGGATTCAGAACTGTGTCTCAGAACTTCACACACAGTGCTTCTGCTCGTCTCAGCACGCGCAGCAGAAGTGATGCGTCACTGGCTTACCAAGCCTGAGCCAATCAGAGCAAGCCCTGACCACTAAGTCAGGTGACCGCTTTCTTCCCGGGATTTTGCGCACGAATAACGAACTAACAGTAAAAGTTCGCTAATTACTTGAATTCGTACGCAACAGCGTATAGAATAACTTATACGTAGCATTAGCATACAATTTATCGGACAAGAACCTAGCGAATGTGTAGAAAGCCCTAGGAACATTTTCGAATCTTAACGGAGCAAATCACCTAATATTCGGATTCGCTTCGCAGCTGAAAATTTCCAAGATCCGATACGAATCAACGAATCGACTAATAGATTCACTCATCTCTAATTATAAGGTGTCCAAAATTTATATGGTGTTATTATTCAGTCATGATAAAGTGGTAATAATAGGTCATTGTTAGAGATGAGCGAATCAAAGCTGACGAAGTGGAATTCGTTACGAATTTCATGGAAAATTCGATTCGCAACTAAAGCAAATTTCATGGCGATTCGTAGTAACAAATCTTTTTTTTTTTTTTTCCTAAAATAGCCGCAAGCACATGGCATGACATGGGGGAAGTATTTCTGGGACAAAGAAGTAAACACCCACAATGCGATCACATGAAGACATGTAGCCAATTAGCAGCCAGCCAGGTCCTGTGATGTCACAGCCCTATAAATAGCTCTGCAGCGCTGGAATCCGCCATTTGCTATTAATTCTAGACCAGAGACAGACGACAGGAGAGATAGGGCAAGTGAAAGAAAAACGTTCCTAAAGAGAAGAAATGAGGAGATCAGGGATAGATCATCTGAATTGCAGGGATAGGAGAGGGACGATTTCTAGACAGAATCCATAAGGAATTATCAGGCAGTGAAATCGCTATTCTGCTACACTGAGCAGCAGTCAGCGGGCATAGGGGTTAGCCTGTTATACAGCACTGCACTCTGTTCTAAAGGCTGTTTTTGAGTGCTTTATTCAAAGAGGCATCACTAGTGTTGCCTTTTGCAGTGCAGTAAGAGGGTCATATATATATATATATATATATATATATATATATATATATATCTTTTGGGTTGTGTTTGGGGAAAAACATATATAATCCATGATTGGCAGCTTGTAAATGTGAAAGAAATAGTTGCGGCATTATTCGCCATACAAATAGACAAGCGCCATATAGTGCTAAATTCTTCAGTGTAGTTGAATTGCTAAAAAAAACTGTGTATCCGTGTTTGTGGGGGTGTTCATTTTAAATAACTATTTGCGGCCTTATTCGCCATCCAAACAGAAAAGTGTGATATTGTGCTAACATACTCAGTGAATTTGACTTGCCAAAAAAAACAGTGAATCTGTTTTTGTGGGGTTGTTCATTTTAAATAACTATTTGCGGCATTATTCGCTATCCAAACAGAAAAGTGTGATATTGTGCTAACGTAGTCAGTGAAGTTGACTTGCCAAAAAAACTGTGAATCCGTGTTTGTGGGGTTGTTCTTTTAAATAACTATTTGTGGTGTTATTCGCCATCCAAACAGAAAAGCGTGATATTGTGCTAACCTAGTCAGTGAAGTTGACTTGTCAAAAAAAACAGTGAATCCGTGTTTGTGGGGTTGTTAGTTTTAAATAACTATTTGCTGTGTTATTCGCCATCCTAACATCAAAGCGTGATAATGTGCTAACATAGTCAGTGAAGTTGACTTGCCAAAAAAAATGTGAATCCGTGTTTGTGGGGTTGTTCTGTTTAAATAACTATTTTCAGCGTTATTCGCCATCCAAACAGAAAAGCGTGATATTGTGCTAACATACTCAGTGAAGTTGACTTGCCAAAAAAACAGTGAATCTGTGTTTGTGGGGTTGTTAATTTTAAATAACTATTTGCGGCATTATTCGCCATCCAAACAGAAAAGCGTGATATTGTGCTAACCTAGTCAGTGAAGTTGACTTGCCAAAAAAACTGTGAATCCGTGTTTGTGGGGTTGTTAGTTTTAAATAACTATTTGCAGCGTTATTCGCCATCCTAACAGAAAAGCGTGATATTGTGCTAACGTAGTCAGTGAAGTTGACTTGCCACAAAAAACTGTGAATCCGTGTTTGTGGGGTTGTTCATTTTAAATAACTATTTGCAGCGTTATTCGCCATCCAAACAGAAAAGCGTGATATTGTGTTAACATACTCAGTGAAGTTGACTTGCCAAAAAAACAGTGAATTTGTGTTTGTGGGGTTGTTCATTTTAAATAACTATTTGCGGTGTTATTCGCCATCCAAACAGAAAAGCGTGGTATTGTGCTAACCTAGTCAGTGAAGTTGACTTGCCAAAAAAACTGTGAATCCGTGTTTGTGGGGTTTTTCATTTTAAATAACTATTTGCAGCGTTATTCGCCATCCAAACAGAAAAGCGTGATATTGTGCTAACATACTCAGTGAAGTTGACTTGCCAAAAAAACTGTGAATCCGTGTTTGTGGGGTTGTTCATTTTAAATAACTATTTGCAGCGTTATTCGCAATCCAAACAGAAAAGCGTGATATTGTGCTAACCTAGTCAGTGAAGTTGACTTGCCAAAAAAACTGTGAATCCGTGTTTGTGGGGTTGTTCTTTTAAATAACTATTTGCGGCGTTATTCACCATCCAAACAGAAAAGCGTGATATTGTGCTAATGTAGTCAGTGAAGTTGACTTGCCAAAAAAACAGTGAATCCGTGTTTGTGGGGTTTTTCATTTTAAATAACTATTTGCGGCGTTGTTCGCCATCAAAACAGAAAAGCGTGATATTGTGCTAACGTAGTCAGTGAAGTTGAATTGCCCAAAAAAAGAGTTAAGACGTGGTTCTGGGCTCGTTCCTTTTACATCGATAGTCGCAGCGTCAGTCGCTGTAAAAAAAGAAAAAAAAAACGAAAAAGGTTTTATTTTAGGTTGTGTTTTGGGGAAAAAAATCAAACTTCCTCGGCGAAGTTGAATTGCCCAAAAAAGAGTTCTGGGCTTGTTCCTTTAAATCGATAGTCGCAGCGTCAGTCGCTGTAAAAAAAATAAAAATAAAAAAGCTTATATTTTGGGTTGTGTTTTAGCAAAAAAAAAAACTTCTTCGGCGAAGTTGAATTGGCCAAAAAACATTTAATAGGTTTTTTTGCGGTTGTTCATTTTAACTTAGTATTTTTGGAGTCATTCACCATCCAAACAGAAAAGGCTGATATTATGCTGATGTAGTCAGTGAAGTTGAATTGCCCAAAAAAGAGTAAAGATGTGGTTCTGGGCTCGTTCCGTTTACATCAATAGTCGCAGCGTCAGTCGCTAAATAAACAAACTGTATAGTGCTGTGCAGTAACCCATTGTACTGCAGTTCAGTAACCCATTGTTAAGACACTGTGTAGGTGACGATATTTCTGAAAGATAATTGTATTGAAAGATGTATTCGACTGCGGCTGCCTCTTGCAGCTGCTGTTACGGTGCCACTCTGTGGCTTTGAAATTTGTTCGACTGCTGCTTCCTCTTGCAGCTGCTGTTACGGTGCCACTCGTTGGCCTAGTAAATGTATTCGACTGCGGCTGCCTCTTGCAGCTGCTGCTACGGTGCCACTCTGTGGCCTTGAAATTTGTTTGAATGCTGCCTCTTGCAGCTGTTGTTATGGTGCCACTCGTTGGCCTAGTAAATCTATTGACTGCTGCTGCCTCTTGCAGCTGCTGTTACGGTGCCACTCTGTGGCTTTGAAATTTGTTCGACTGCTGCTGACTCTTGCAGCTGCTGTTACGGTGCCACTCGTTGGCCTAGTTAATGTATTCGACTGCTGCTTCCTCTTGCAGCTGCTGCTACGGTGCTACTCTGTGGCCTTGAAATGTGTTCGACTGCCGCCTCTTGAAGCCGCTGTTATGGTGCCACTCATTGGCCTAGTAAATGCATTCGACTGCTGCTGCCTCTTGCAGCTGCTGTTACGGTGCAACTCTGTGGCATTGAAATTTGTTCGACTGCTGCTGCCTCTTGCAGCTGCTGTTACGGTGCCACTCGTTGGCCCAGTAAATGTATTCGACTGCTGCTGCCTCTTGCAGCTGCTGTTATGGTGCCACTCTGTAGCCTTGAAATTTGTTCGACTGCTGCCTCTTGCAGCTGTTGTTACGGTGCCACTCCGTGGCCTAGCAAATGTATTCGACTGCTGCCTCTTGCAGCTGCTGTTACGGTGCCACTCTGTGGCCTAGTAAATTTGTCCGACTGCTGATGCCTGTTGCAGCTGCTGTTACGATGTCACTCGTTGGCCTAGTAAATTAATTCTAATTTTTTGGACCTTCTGCTCGGCAGCAGCATGTCATATGTCCTGTAGTCCTATTCCATTATTCAAAGCTCAAGTACACAGGAAACCCTGTTTGTTTTGAACACTCGAATTTTTAAAAGTGAAGATTTCGGCCCCCGGGACACTCAGCGATGAGCACGGGGGAGGTGAGAGGCAGGGGCTCCCACAGGTGGTAGCTCAGCTCCCTGCAGACCGCCAGCTCGATCTCAAGATGGAACTCCGAGCTTTCTTGGCGTACTGTGTCAATACTGACATTTTGCCACAGTTGAGGCAAAGCTATAGCCTTTACTGCACCTCCTCTGTCTTACATTCCCATATGCTGGCATAACCAGCCCCGATACTGATAAGAACATACTGTATGCTACAGTTGATCTTAACTAAAAGGCCAAGAATTTTTTATTACGGTCTCTTCAGGGTGTGTCATCATATGGTCTCTTCAGGGTGTGTCATCATGCCACTCTCCAGCTTGATGCTGCTGTCGCCGCCGACTCCACATGCCGTCTCCTAGCTGCCGCTACATCAAAATTAGGTAATTGTGCCACTCTGTGGCCTCCAAATTGTACTACTACTTCCACTGCTGCTGCCACTTCTAGGGTCTGTCATTCTGCCACTCTGTGGCCTACTCATGCTGCTGCCACTGCCATCTCCAACCTGTCTGGGGGGTCTCTGCTTGTTTAAGCGTGTAATAGAACAGGTTCTGTCGAAATGTATGTGGAATCAGTGAATTGGTGTAAAAGGCGTGCGCTTTTGACGCTCTAGTAGGATCTTGGGCCTCTGCACGATTCTTTATAGCTGGCGCTAACATTGACCTGTAAGGCTGAGTTCAGACTTGAGTTGTTTGGTGAGTTTTGGCCCCTTAACTGCCCAAATACATAAAAGTGTGCAGTGATTCTAAGAGCGAAGCCTGTTATGTGCGTGTCACACTGACTCACAGTATTCTTTCACTACCACAGTAGACTCCCTATTAGTGTTGAGTGAGCATGCTTGGCCGAACTCGCTGCCTACGCTGAACACCGAGTGTACTCGAGCGCAATGCTGGCATTCACTGTACTGTTGATTTGTTCGCAAATGCTACGCATTGTATGCTAATGCGTACGAATTTGTATGCTAATGCATACGCATTTGGACGCTAATGCGTACGCATTGTGCGCTAATACGTACAAATTCAGTTAATTTGCATACTTTTACAAGCGAAAGGAGTAAAAGAGGAGAAGTCGTGATTCTGACCTTTTTCTATTAACCAGACACCCTCCCCTCTTCCGAGCGGGGGGTGCATGGTTTAGTCCAATTGACTAACATTATGCTCCAGTGCTCGGCCAGAGCACCCGAGCATACGAGCACAGAGGTGCTCGCTCAACACTTCTTCCTATGCGTTTTACTGCAAGGCACAGTGTTCTACACCACTATCCAGGCTCTCTGCAGCCCGGAAGTAGCCGTTTTTTAACGTGATTCGCCACAAATTTATTCGGATTGAAGCGAATCTTTTCGCAAAATTCGTCGATCCAACCAAATTGAATTTTTGAAAAATTTGCTCATCTCTAGTCATGGTACGGAGTAAATATCTGTCTTGTCGACAAAACTTTAGTGTGGATGCATAATGATGCTGCTGTATTATTTAGTCATTATCTAGTCTATGCATAGTGATGTAATTTGGTTACTATATTTGAAGGTGGAGCTAAAGGTGGACAAAAGTTTTGTGTTGAAGTTCTTAATATTATTTCTCATTAAGACAACTAATGCTTCTCTGGAAATCAGTGGGTCACAGTACCAGAGTTTTATTTTTTCAATATAATGGCAATGTCATGATGCATTATATCATTCTTACTCTGACAACACCTGGAACCCCTTTTTCTACTGTACACAACAAATCACAATAGAATCAGCTAGGATGTTACAGCTATAAAATAGCTGTGTGAAAGCAGCCTGAATGTCATGAGTTTACCCAGCCAAAATACTGTTCTTGGCTGTGCTGGGAGGGTTACCGTGCCATCCAGTCAAGCCCCAGCTGGTCAATGAATGAGTGAAGCTAGAAGCCAAGCCAGTCAGGTTACTGGCTCAGCATCCAATCCCAAGGCTGGGTGGGGGATTTAAGACTGCTACCCAGTGATTGTGATTGCTTATGATTGCATAAAGCCGCCTTGCTCTGTTTGTACCTCTGTATCTTCTACCTGAAATTAATATCTGCTTGCTAACCTATTGGCCTTGGCTTGTTTTCTGGACTAATCCCTCATCTACTGTCTTGCTTTGTTTGTCTCTCCTGGTTCTGACTCTGCTTGTCTACTACTCTTTGCACCCCAGTCATATTGATAGGTCTGCTCCTAGTGAGGTTTTTTTTTTTTTTTTGTTAAATACTGTATGTTTCGTAGCCTTTGTTTTTGTCAGCAAACAGGCCCACAGTCAGATGATCTATGTTGATGAACAGGAAATTATAAAATTCCCTACAACACTGCATTTTTCACATATATTTCTCTGTCGGAAAAAAATGACAAAAACATAAGTAAAAGATTGT
>ONZH01018604.1:0-24587 GCA_900303285.1 Rhinella marina | reverse complement strand
CACAGTGATCTCTGAGCCTCTCTCCAGGTGTTTAATGCCCCTAAGTATGCCAAGCTGCTTATTTAGATCCAAGATCTGGGCTTCCAAATATGCAACGTGATTGCATCTAGTGCAAATGTATTCACCCATGAATGGTTCTTCAAGGCATGCATACATTGCACAGGACACACACTTAGTAGCATTGTCCATGGAGCACCTGCTAGATGGGGATATACAGTACAGTACAGGATAAGAGTAAATATATGATCAGGGTTTGCTGTAGCTGGAGGACTACAAATCAAGTTAACACACAAGGAAAATCTCTCCCACCTTACTTTTTCCTCCTTGTCTTAACTCCGGTTTTCTAACTCCACTTATACACAGCCCACTTACAAAGCAAGCCTTTTGCAAGGAAACAATTTTATGATGTTGGACTGGTCCTTACAGTCTGAGTACAATTCCGCCAGACCCACCGGCACGTGGCTGAGCGGGAGTGGCCACTAGTGTATGGGATATCACTATTCACATCTACAAAGAGAAGTGCGAGTGGAAATGCTAGAAGGAGCTTAAAAGGTCCCAAGATCCAGGAATTCTATGGACATATGAGAGAATTGAGTAAACGTGAGGCCTCGATCCTTATCTTCTAGTGTAGAAACGGACCATGGCCCTTAGTGCCCTTCCACATAAAAGAGAAGTCATCAATAAAATGTACAAAAAATACTATACACTGATGACATCACAGATCCACCTGTTATAGTCCTATTATACACTGATGACATCAGAGATCTACCTGTTATCAGCCTATTATACACTGATGACATCACAGATCTACCTGTTATAGTCCTATTATACACTGATGACATCACAGATCCACCTGTTATCAGCCTATTATACACTGATGACATCAGACACCTGTTATCAGCCTATTACATAGCTATTATACACTGATGACATCACAGATCTACCTGTTATAGTCCTATTATACACTGATGACATCAGAGATCTACCTGTTATCAGCCTATTATACACTGATGACATCACAGATCTACCTGTTATAGTCCTATTATACACTGATGACATTACAGATCTACCTGTTATAGTCCTATTATACACTGATGACATCACAGATCCACCTGTTATCAGCCTATTATACACTGATGACATCACAGATCCACCTGTTATAGTCCTATTATACACTGATGACATTACAGATCCACCTGTTATAGTCCTATTATACACTGATGACATCACAGATCCACCTGTTATAGTCCTATTATACACTGATGACATCACAGATCTACCTGTTATAGTCCTATTATACACTGATGACATTACAGATCCACCTGTTATCAGCCTATTTATACACTGATGACATCACAGATCTACCTGTTATCAGCCTATTATACACTGATGACATCACAGATCCACCTGTTATAGTCCTATTATACACTGATGACATTACAGATCCACCTGTTATAGTCTATTATAACTGATGACATCACAGACTTACCTTTATACACTGATGACATACAGATCCACCTATTATACACTGATGACAGATCTACCTGTTATAGTCCTATTATACACTGATGACATTATCTACACTGTTATCAGCCTATTATACACTGATGACATCACAGATCTACCTGTTATAGTCCTATTATACACTGATGACATACAGATCCTACCTGTTTATGTCCTACTATATACACCTGTTATGACATCCAGATCTACCTGTTATAGCCTATTATACACTGATGACATCACAGATCTACCTGTTATAGTCCTATTATACACTGATGACATCCCAGATCTACCTGTTATCAGCCTATTATACACTGATGACATCAGAGATCTACCTGTTATAGTCCTATTATACACTGATGACATCCCAGATCTACCTGTTATCAGCCTATTATACACTGATGACATCACAGATCCACCTGTTATAGTCCTATTATACACTGATGACATCACAGATCTACCTTTATCAGCCTATATACACTGACATCAGAGTCAGATCTACTTGTTTATAGTCCTATTATACACTGATGACATCCCAGATCCACCTGTTACTAAGGTCCTATTATACACTGGATGGACATCACAGATTCCACCTGTTATACGTCCTATTATACACTGATGACATCACAGATCTTACCTGCTTTATAGTCCTATTATGACACTGATGACATCACAGATCCACCTGTTTATAGTCCTATTATACCTGATGACATTACAGAATCTACCTTTATCCGCCTATTATACACTGATGACATCACAGATCCACCTGTTATAGTCCTATTATACACTGATGACATCCCAGATCTACCTGTTATCAGCCTATTATACACTGATGACATCACAGATCCACCTGTTATAGTCCTATTATACACTGATGACATTACAGATCCACCTGTTATAGTCCTATTATACACTGATGACATCACAGATCTACCTGTTATCAGCCTATTATACACTGATGACATCACAGATCTACCTGTTATCCTCCTATTATACACTGATGACATTACAGATCCACCTGTTATCAGCCTTATTATACACTGATGACATCACAGATCCACCTGTTTATAGTCCTATTATACACTGATGATTCACAGATCTAACTTTATAGATACACTGACACACTCCTGTTACTAGTCCTATTATACACTGATGACATCACAGATCCACCTGTTATAGTCCTATTATACACTGATGACATCACAGATCTACCTGTTATAGTCCTATTATACACTGATGACATCACAGATCCACCTGTTATAGTCCTATTATACACTGATGACATCACAGATCTACCTGTTATAGTCCTATTATACACTGATGACATTACAGATCCACCTGTTATAGTCCTATTATACACTGATGACATGACATCTACCTGTTTATAGTATACACTGATGACATCACAGATCCACCTGTTATAGTCCTATTATACACTGATGACATACAGATCTACCTGTTATCAGTCCTATTATACACTGATGACATCACAGATCCACTGATATAGTCCTATATACACTGATGACATACATCCTGATATAGTCCTATTATACACTGATGACATTCCAGATCCCTTAAGTCCTTACCTGATGATCAGCCCCTGATCCCTATTATACACTGATGACATCACAGATCCACCTGTTATCAGCCTATTATACACTGACGACATCACAGATCCACCTGTTATCAGCCTATTATACACTGATGACATCAGAGATCTACCTGTTATAGTCCTATTATAAACTGATGACATCACAGATCTACCTGTTATCAGCCTATTATACACTGATGACATCACAGATCTACCTGTTATAGTCCTATTATACACTGATGACATCACAGATCTACCTGTTATCAGCCTATTATACACTGATGACATCACAGATCTACCTGTTATCCTCTTATTATACACTGATGACATCTCAGATCCACCTATTATCCTCCTATTATACACTGATGACATCATAGACCCACCAGTTATCCTCCTATTATACACTGACGACAAAACATCCACCTGTTATCCTCCTATTATACACTGATGACATCACAAGATCCACCTATTATCCTCCTATTATACACTGATGACATCACAGATCTACCTGTTATCAGCCTATTATACACTGATGACATCACAGATCCACCTGTTATCAGCCTATTATACACTGATGACATCACAGATCCACCTGTTGTCAGCCTATTATACACTGATGACATCACAAATCCACCTGTTATCAGCCTATTATACACTGATGACATCACAGATCTACCTGTTATCCTCCTATTATACACTGATGACATCACAGATCCACCTATTATCCTCCTATTATACACTGATGACATCACAGATCTACCTATTATCCTCCTATTATACACTGATGACATCACAGATCCACCTATTATCCTCCTATTATACACTGATGACATCACAGATCTACCTGTTATCCTCCTATTATACACTGATGACATCACAGATCCACCTATTATCCTCCTATTATACACTGAAGACATCAAAGATCTACCTGTTATCAGCCTATTATACACTGATGACATCACAGATCCACCTGTTATCCTCCTATTATACAATGATGACATCACGGGTCTACCTGTTATCCTCCTATTGTGCACTGATGACATCACGGGTCTACCTGTTATCAGCCTATTATACACTGATGACATCAGAGATCTACCTGTTATCCTCCTATTACACACTGATGACATCACAGATCCACCTATTATCTTCCTATTATACACTGATGACATCACAGATCTACCTGTTATCCTCCAATTAAACACTGACGGCATCACAGATCTACCTGTTATCAGCCTATTATACACTGATGGCATCACAGATCTACCTGTTATCAGCCTATTATACACTGACGGCATCACAGATCTACCTGTTATAGTCCTATTATACACTGATGACATCACAGATCTACCAGTTTTCCACATATTATACACTGACGACATCACAGATCTACCTGTTATCCACCTATTATACACTGATGACATCACAGATCTACCTGTTATAGTCCTATTATACACTGATGACATCACAGATCTACCAGTTTTCCACATATTATACACTGACGACATCACAGATCTACCTGTTATCCACCTATTATACACTGATGACATCACAGATCTACCTGTTATCCTCCTATTATACACTGATGACATCACAGATCTACCTGTTATCAGCCTATTATACACTGACGACATCACAGATCCACCTGTTATCCTCCTGTTAAACACTGATGACATCACAGATACACCTGTAATCCTCCTATTATACACTGATGACATCACAGATACACCTGTTATCCACCTATTATACACTGATGACATCACGGGTCTACATGTTATCAGCCTATTATACACTGATGACATCACAGATCTACCATTTTTCCACCTATTGTACACTGATGACATCACAGACCTTGGTGGCCATTATAAGGCGGGTTTTTTCACGAGGTACAATATAACTACTCCGTCCCAGCCCGGAAGGGGTTAAGTGACAACTGAATAAGCAGCGCAGAGAAGCGGCGCCCGGGCTTCATTTATACAATGGTACAATATTTTCAAACAGATCTTTCATCTGTGCGGAGATGAATGGCGCTCACCTCCGTCTCTGCCTTCATTTCTGCCTCCCTTTCATTCTGACACATTTCCCGATTCGGCGGCGGCTCCTGCTCAGCAAATTGAGACGATCTTGAAAAGAATATTTCTGTTTGAAAAGGAATTAAGCTTCCCCTGAAAGGCTTCTTAAAGGTTGTGATATTCACAGGCCGATAAAGCGCCACCTTTTTAATGAAATTCTAATTAGCAATTTTCTGCACCCCCCCATTAGTCGGATCAGATTAGACGCATTTGCACAGTCTCCCTTTTAATTAACTGTGCTCATAACGAGTCTGCGGCGGTTGTCAGCGGCTGATACAGGCGGAGGATGAGCTCCGGCACTAATGTCACCGTCATATAGTGCACAGCAGCACATGGCCGCTCTCAAGGAACACCTGCCACAACACAGGCCGAGAACATGTCCACATGATGCCCACACCTCGCTGTGATCACCCTTCTCCTCTCCATGTCTCTGCCCACCACTTCTCATGTCACTTCCAGGTCATCCACCGAAGATCTGACCAATATCCATTAAAGAGTTACTGAAGATCTGCTAAAAATCCACTGACGGTCTGACGAAGATCCATTAAAGAGTTACTGAAGATCTGCTAAAAATCCACTGACGATCTGACGAAGATCCATTAAAAAGTTACTGAAGATCTGCTAAAAATCCACTGACGGTCTGACGAAGATCCATTAAAAAGTCACTGAAGATCTGCTAAAAATCCACTGACGATCTGACGAAGATCCATTAAAAAGTCACTGAAGATCTGCTAAAAATCCACTGACGATCTGACGAAGATCCATTAAAAAGTTACTGAAGATCTGCTAAAAATCCACTGACGGTCTGACGAAGATCCATTAAAGAGTTACTGAAGATCTGCTAAAAATCCACTGACGATCTGACCAAGATCCATTAAAGAGTTACTGAAGATCTGCTAAAAATCCACTGACGATCTGACCAAGATCCATTAAAGAGTTACTGAAGATCTGCTAAAAATCCACTGACGATCTGACGAAGATCCATTAAAGAGTTACTGAAGATCTGCTAAAAATACACTGACGGTCTGACGAAGATCCATTAAAGAGTTACTGAAGATCTGCTAAAAATCCACTGACGGTCTGACGAAGATCCATTAAAGAGTTACTGAAGATCTGCTAAAAATCCACTGACGGTCTGACGAAGATCCATTAAAGAGTTACTGAAGATCTGCTAAAAATCCACTGATGGTCTGACGAAGATCCATTAAAGAGTTACTGAAGATCTGCTAAAAATCCACTGACGGTCTGACGAAGATCCATTAAAGAGTTACTGAAGATCTGCTAAAAATCCACTGACGGTCTGACGAAGATCCATTAAAGAATTACTGAAGATCTGCTAAAAATCCACTGACGGTCTGACGAAGATCCATTAAAGAGTTACCGAAGATCTGCTAAAAATCCACTGACGGTCTGACGAAGATCCATTAAAGAGTTACCGAAGATCTGCTAAAAATCCACTGACGGTCTGATGAAGATCCATTAAAGAGTTACCGAAGATCTGCTAAAAATCCACTGACGGTCTGACGAAGATCCATTAAAGAGTTACCGAAGATCTGCTAAAAATCCACTGACGATCTGACAAAGATCCATTAAAGAGTTACTGAAGATCTGCTAAAAATCCACTGACAATCTGACGAAGATCCATTAAAGAGTTACTGAAGATCTGCTAAAAATCCACTGACGGTCTGATGAAGATCCATTAAAGAGTTACTGAAGATCTGCTAAAAATCCACTGACGGTCTGACAAAGATCCATTAAAGATCCGCTAAAAATCAAATGAAGCTCCACAAAACATCTACTGAAGATCCACTGAAAATCTGCTGAACACCCACTGAAGACCTGCTGGGGTCCACATAAGATCTGCAGGATCCACCAAAAATCTGCTGAAGATTCATTGAAAAGCCTCCAAGGATCCAGCGAAGAGCCACGAAACATTCTGCTGAAGATCCACTGAAAATCCACTGGAGATCTACTGAAGACCCATTGGAGATCAGCTCAAACATTCTCACCAACTATTAGAGTCACCAAAATGTTCATTCTTCCATTTGTATTGTTTGATTGTCACTCTAATTATAAAGAATAACATGTCCACAAATGATCCTACAGATGATAAAGATCCCACAGATGATAAAGGTCCCACAAATGATCCCACAGATGATAAAGGTCCCACAAATGATCCCACAGACGACAAAGGTCCCACAAATGATCCTACAGATGATAAAGGTCTCACAAATGATCCTACAGATGATAAAGGTCTCACAAATGACCCCACAGATGATAAATGTCCCACAAATGATCCCACAGGTGATAAAGATCCCACAGATGATAAAGGTCCCACAAATGATCCCACAGATGATAAAGATCCCACAAATTGTCCCACAGATGATAAAGGTCCCACAAATGATCCCACAGATTGACAAAGGTGCCACAAATGATCCTACAGATAATAAAGGTCTCACAAATGACCTCACAGATGATAAAGGTCCCACAAATGACCCCACAGATGATAAAGGTCCCACAAATGATCCCAGAGGTGATAAAGATCCCACAGATGATAAAGGTCCCACAAATGATCCCACAGATGATAAAGATCCCACAAATGATCCCACAGATGATAAAGGTCCCACAAATGATCCCACAGATGATAAAGGTCCCACAAATGATCCCACAGATGATAAAGATCCCACAGATGATAAAGGTCCCACAAATGATCCCACAGATGATAAAGATCCTACAGATGATAAAGGTCCCACAAATGATCCCACAGATGATAATGTTCCCACAAATGATCCCACGGATGATAAAGATCCCACAGATGATAAAGGTCCCACAAATGATCCCACAGATGATGAAGATCCCACAGATGATAAAGGTCCCACAAATGATCCCACAGATGATAAAGATCCTACAGATGATAAAGGTCCCACAAATGATCCCACAGATGATAAAGATTCCACAGATGATAATGTTCCCACAAATGATCCCACCAATGATATAGATGCCACAGATGATAAAGGTCCCACAAATGATCCCACAGATGATAAAGATCCCACAGATCATAAAGGTCCCACAAATAATCCCACAGATGATAAAGATCCCCCAGATGATAAAGGTCCCACAAATGATCCCACAGATGATAAAGGTCGCACAAATGATCACACAAATGAAAAGGTCCCACAAATGATCCCACAGATGATAAAGGTCCCACAAATGATCCCACAGATGTCAAAGATCCCACAAATGATCTCACAGATGATAAAGATCCCACTAATTACCCAACAGATGATAAAGGTCCCACAAATGATCCCACAGATGATAAAGATCCCACAAATGATCTCACAGATGATAAAGGTCCCACAAATGATCCCACAGATGATAAAGGTCCCACAAATGATCCCACAGATGTCAAAGATCCCACAAATGATCTCACAGATGATAAAGATCCCACAAATTACCCCACAGATGATAAAGGTCCCACAAATGATCCAACAGATTATAAAGATCCCACAAATGATCTCACAGATGATAAAGGTCCCACAAATGATTCCCTCCCCCACCCTTGTGACCGTGATCTAGCTCAGTCATTAATGGAGCAGCCCTTAGTTCCCTATGTGACATGAGCTGGAGGTGGCCCAAGACTGCAGAGGAGTGAATACTTTATATAGGCTGCATACAAAAACTGTAGGGGAGTGAATACTTTATATAGGCCTCATCCTGAAAACTGCAGGGGTGTGAATATTTTATATAGGCTGCATACCGAAAACTGCAGGGGAGTGAATACTTTATATAGGCTGCATACCGAAAACTGCAGAGGAGTGAATACTTTATATAGGCTGCATACGAAAACTGTAGGGGAGTGAATACTTTATATAGGCCTCATCCCGAAAACTGTAGGGGAGTGAATACTTTATATAAGCCTCATCCCGAAAACTGCAGGGGAGTGAATACTTTATATAGGCTGCATCCTGAAAACTGCAGGAGAGTGAATACTTTATATAGGCTGCATCCTGAAAACTGCAGGGGAGTGAATACTTTATACAGGCTGCATACGAAAACTGTAGGGGAGTGAATACTTTATACAGGCCTCATCCCGAAAACTGCAGGGGAGTGAATACTTTATATAGGCTGCATCCTGAAAACTGCAGGAGAGTGAATACTTTATATAGGCTGCATCCTGAAAACTGTAGGGGAGTGAATACTTTATATAGGCTGCATCCTGAAAACTGTAGGGGAGTGAATACTTTATATAGGCCTCATCCCGAAAACTGCAGGGGAGTGAATACTTTATATAGGCTGCATCCTGAAAACTGCAGGGGAGTGAATACTTTATATAGGCTGCATCCTGAAAACTGCAGGAAAGTGAATACTTTATATAGGCCTCATCCCGAAAACTGCAGGGGAGTGAATACTTTATATAGGCTGCATCCCGAAAACTGCAGGAGAGTGAATACTTTATATAGGCCTCATCCCGAAAACTGCAGGGGAGTGAATACTTTATATAGGCCTCATCCCGAAAACTGCAGGGGAGTGAATACTTTATATAGGCCTCATCCCTAAAACTGTAGGGGAGTGAATACTTTATATAGGCTGCATCCTGAAAACTGCAGGAGAGTGAATACTTTATATAGGCTGCATCCTGAAAACTGCAGGAGAGTGAATACTTTATATAGGCTGCATCCTGAAAACTGCAGGAGAGTGAATACTTTATACAGGCCTCATCCCGAAAACTGCAGGGGAGTGAATACTTTATATAGGCTGCATCCTGAAAACTGCAGGAGAGTGAATACTTTATATAGGCCTCATCCCGAAAACTGCAGGGGAGTGAATACTTTATATAGGCTGCATCCTGAAAACTGCAGGGGAGTGAATACTTTATATAGGCTGCATCCTGAAAACTGCAGGAGAGTGAATACTTTATATAGGCTGCATCCTGAAAACTGCAGGGGAGTGAATACTTTATATAGGCTGCATCCTGAAAACTGCAGGGGAGTGAATACTTTATATAGGCTGCATCCTGAAAACTGCAGGAAAGTGAATACTTTATATAGGCCTCATCCCGAAAACTGCAGGGGTGTGAATATTTTATATAGGCCTCATCCCGAAAACTGCAGGGGAGTGAATACTTTATATAGGCTGCATCCTGAAAACTGCAGGAGAGTGAATACTTTATATAGGCTGCATCCTGAAAACTGTAGGGGAGTGAATACTTTATATAGGCTGCATCCTGAAAACTGTAGGGGAGTGAATACTTTATATAGGCTGCATCCTGAAAACTGCAGGAAAGTGAATACTTTATATAGGCTGCATCCTGAAAACTGTAGGGGAGTGAATACTTTATATAGGCTGCATCCTGAAAACTGCAGGAGAGTGAATACTTTATATAGGCTGCATACGAAAACTGTAGGGGAGTGAATACTTTATATAGGCCTCATCCCGAAAACTGTAGGGGAGTGAATACTTTATACAGGCCTCATCCCGAAAACTGCAGGGGAGTGAATACTTTATATAGGCTGCATCCTGAAAACTGTAGGGGAGTGAATACTTTATATAGGCCTCATCCCGAAAACTGCAGGGGAGTGAATACTTTATATAGGCTGCATCCTGAAAACTGCAGGAGAGTGAATACTTTATGTAGGCCTCATCCCGAAAACTGCAGGGGTGTGAATATTTTATATAGGCCTCATCCCGAAAACTGCAGGGGTGTGAATATTTTATATAGGCCTCATCCCGAAAACTGCAGGGGTGTGAATATTTTATATAGACTGCTTCCTGAAAACTGCAGGGGAGTGAATACTTTATGCCTGATATACATGGTGATCACTTGATAAATTCTCATAATCCAATGCGACTGCAGATAAATGTTATATCTCTGGGGGCGTGAATATATTATATAAGCTGCGTACTGAAAAATCCAGGGGTGTGAATACTTTTTAAACCTTTAATTGTTATGAGTGGATATCAATATGTGAGAGTGGAGTACAGTGCCCCCTGACGGTCGTCAGGCTGCAGGACGTGCCTCCACTGACGAGGACGAGGCAGGGTCCTAGACGTCCTCTCCACTTGATGTCGGTGATGGGCAGATGAGCGCAGCGCAGGAAAATGCTAGGAGATTAGAGAAGCGGCGGTGTAACATTTACGCCTCGTGTCTGCCATTCCCGCCAACAATAGACATTGTTTTTATGTGCCTGGAGATAAGAGATTCCCTTTTATAGTGTAATACCGCAGATAAGGCGTATCATCCGCCGCCTGTGATAACCCCGCTATTATCTGCTGCAGACCAGGTGGATCGCTTTCTAATGGCTTAATACATAAGATAACACCGGCCTCGTTCCCTCTAGTTCACGAGACGCTCCGAGCCTCAAGCCTCGCGCAGGAGAAGAGCGGACACAAAGTGATACCTGGCGGAGCGCTGACAGGAAGGGGTTAATACAGTGATCATCCCCAACATCTCTGACTACTAAGTCAACGGACTGAGGGAAAAACACTCCTGCCGGGATGATGACCACAGTCAGACTAAATCACCACAGTATCCGAGCTAATCCTGAAAATACTAACCGAAACTATACCTTAATACTCCTGACTACACTAAACCTACTAACCGAAACTATACCCTAATACTCCTGACTACACTAATACTAACCCTACTAACCGAAACTATACCCTAATACTCCTGACTACACTAATACTAACCCCACTAACCGAAACTATACCCTAATACTCCTGACTACACTAATACTAAACCTACTAACCAGAATTATACCCTAATACTCCTGACTACACTAACCCTAATAACCGAAAATATACCCTAATACTCCTGACTACACTAATACTAACCCCACTAATCGAAACTATACCCTAATACTCCTGACTACACTAATACTAACCCTACTAACCAGAACTATACCCTAATACTCCTGACTACACTAAACCTACTAACCGAAACTATACCCTAATACTCCTGACTACACTAACCCTACTAACCGAAACTATACCCTAATACTCCTGACTACACTAATACTAAACCTACTAACCAGAACTATACCCTAATACTCCTGACTACACTAACCCTAATAACCAAAACTATACCCTAATACTCCTGACTACACTAACGCTACTAACCAAAACTATACCCTAATACTCCTGACTACTCTAACACTGACGCTACTAACCAGAACTATACCCTAATACTCCTGACTACACTAACACACTAACCCTACTAACTGAAACTATACCCTAATACTCCTGACTAAACTAATACTAACCCCACTAATCGAAACTATACCCTAATACTCCTGACTACACTAATACTAACCCTACTAACCAGAACTATACCCTAATACTCCTGACTACACTAACACTGACCCTACTAACCAGAACTATACCCTAATACTCCTTACTACATTAACACTGACCCTTCTAACCAGAACTATACCCTAATAGTCCTCACTACACTAATACTAACCCTACTAACCGAATCTATACCCTAATACTCCTGACTACACTAACACTGACCCTACTAACCGAAACTATACCCTAATACTCCTGACTACACTAACACTACTAACCAAAACTATACCCTAATAGTCCTGACTACCCTAACACTGACGCTACTAACCAGAACTATACCCTAATACTTCTGACTACACTAACACACTAACTCTACTAACTGAAACTATGCCCTAATACTCCTGACTTCACTAACACTAACCCTCCTAACCAGAACTATACCCTAATACTCCTGACTACACTAATACTAACCCTACTAACCAAAACTATACTCTAATACTCCTGACTACCCTAATACTAACCCTACTAAACAAAACTATACTCTAATACTCCTGACTACCCTAACACTAACCCTACTCACCAGAACTATACTCTAATACTCCTGACTACACTAACACTGACCCTACTAACCAGAACTATACCCTAATACTCCGGACTACACTAATACTAACCCTACTAACTAGAACTATAACCTAATACTCTTGACTACACTAATACTAACCCCACTAATCGAAACTATACCCTAATACTCCTGACTACACTAATACTAACCCTACTAACCAGAACTATACCCTAATACTCCTGACTACACTAATACTAACCCTACTAACCAGAACTATACCCTAATACTCTCGACTACACTAACAATGACCCTACTAGCCAGAACTATACTCTAATACTCCTGACTACATTAACACTGACCCTACTAACTGAAACTATACCCTAATACTCCTGACCACACTAACACTGACCCTACTAACCAGAACTATACCCTAATACTCCTGACTACACTAATACTAACCCTACTAACCGAAACTATACCCTAATACTCCTGACTACACTAATCCTACTAACCAAAACTATACCCTAATACTCCTGAATACCCTAACACTGACTCTACTAACCAGAACTATACCCTGATACTCCTGATTACACTAACACACTGACCCTACTAACCGAAACTATACTCTAATACTCCTGACTTCACTTACACTAACACTACTAACCAGAACTATACCCTAATACTCCTGACTACACTAATACTAACCCTACTAACCAAAACTATACTCTAGTAATCCTGACTACCCTAATACTAACCCTACTAAACAAAACTATACTCTAATACTCCTGACTCCCCTAACACTAACCCTGCTCACCAGAACTATACCCTAATACTCCTGACTACCCTAACACTGACTATACTAACCAAAACTACACCCTAATACTCCTGACTACACTAACACTAACCCTACTAACCAGAACTATACCCTAATACTCCTGACTACTCTAACACTAACCCTACTCACCAGAACTATACCCTAATACTCCTGACTACCCTAACACTAACCCTACTAACCAGAACTATACCCTAATACTCCTGACTACCCTAACACTGACGCTACTAACCAAAACTATACCCTAATATTCCTGACTACCCTAACACTGATGCTACTAACCAAAACTATACCCTAATACCCCTACTAACCAAAAATATGCTCTTGTCATCCTGATTACCCTAATACTAACCCTACTAAACAAAACTATACTCTAATTCTCCTGACTACCCTAACACTAACCCTACTAACCAGAACTATACCCTAATACTCCTGACTACTCTAACCCTACTCACCAGAACTATACTCCTGACTACCCTAACACTGACTATACTAGCCAGAACTATACCCTAATACTCCTGACTACCCTAACCCTGACGCTACTGACCAAAACTATACCCTAATACTCCTGACTACCCTAACACTGACACTACTAACCAGAACTATACCCTAATACTCCTGACTACACTAATACTAACCCTACTAACCAAAACTATACGCTAATACTCCTGACTACCCTAACATTGACACTACTAACAAGAACTATACTCTAATACTCCTGCCTACCCTAACACCAACCCTACTAACCAGAACTATACCCTAAAACTCCTGACTACACTAATAGTAACCCTACTAACCAGAACTATACCCTAATAGTCCTGACTAGAGATGAGCGAGCACTAAAATGCTCGGGTGCTTGTTATTCGAGTCAAACTTTTCCCGATACTCGGGTGCTCGTTTCGAATAACGAACCCCATTGAAGTCAATGGGAGACTCGAGCATTTTTGCGGGGGACCAAGGCTCTGCCTAGGGAAGGCTGGGTGAAAACCTGGAAACCTCAGAAAATGATGGAAACACCACGGAAATGGACAGGAAACAGCAGGGGCAGCATGCATGGATGCCTCTGAGGCTGCCTAATCCCACCATTACCCCAAATTCTCAGGCAACAGCCTGGTGGTTACCCTCATGGCAATTGTGCTCACCCAGACCAAGAAAGGCGAGGCACATGCCCATCACATGTTAGGGAAGCACCCAACTAGGTGCAACGAAGGTCCATCACCGCCAATTTTCAGGGACACGGTAATGGTGACCCACTTAAAAATGCTGCCTGACAACCTGGTGGTGAACCCCTGATTGTCTTTCAATAAGATTGCAGTGTAAAGCATGGTGGTGAGCCTCCGTAATAAGATTGCAGTGTAAAGCATGGTGGTGAGCCTCAGTAATAAGATTGCAGTGTAAAGCATGGTGGTGAGCCTCAATAAGATTGAGTGTAAAGCATGGTGGTGAGCCTCAGTAATAAGATTGCAGTGTAAAGCATGGTGGTGAGCCTCAGTAATAAGATTGCAGTGTAAAGCATGGTGGTGAGCCTCCGTATAAGATTGCAGTGTTAAAGCATGGTGGTGAGCTCCGTAATAAGATTGCAGTGTAAAGCATGGTGTGAGCCTCAGTAATAAGATTGGCAGTGTAAAGCATGGTGGTGAGCCTCCGTAATAAGATTGCAGTGTAAAGCATGGTGGTGAGCCTCAGTAATAAGATTGCAGTGTAAAGCATGGTGGTGAGCCTCAGTAATAAGATTGCAGTGTAAAGCATGGGTGAGCCTCAGTAATAAGATTGCAGTGTAAAGCATGGTGGTGAGCCTCAGTAATAAGATGCAGTGTAAAGCATGGTGGTGAGCCTCCGTAATAAGATTGCAGTGTAAAGCATGGTGGTGAGCCTCCAGTACTAAGATTGCAGTGCCCATAAATGCAGTAGCATGTGGTGAGCCTCCGTAATAAGATTGCAGTGTAAAGCATGGTGGTGAGCCTCAGTAATAAGATTGCAGTGTAAAGCATGGTGGTGAGCCTCAGTAATAAGATTGCAGTGTAAAGCATGGTGGTGAGCCTCAGTAATAAGATTGCAGTGTAAAGCATGGTGGTGAGCCTCAGTAATAAGATTGCAGTGTAAAGCATGGTGGTGAGCCTCAGTAATAAGATTGCAGTGTAAAGCATGGTGGTGAGCCTCAGTAATAAGATTGCAGTGTAAGCATGGTGGTGAGCCTCAGTAATAAGATTGCAGTGTAAAGCATGGTGGTGAGCCTCAGTAATAAGATTGCAGTGTAAAGCATGGTGGTGAGCCTCAGTAATAAGATTGCAGTGTAAAGCATGGTGGGTGAGCCTCAGTAATAAGATTGCAGTGTAAAGCATGGTGGTGAGCCTCCGTAATAAGATTGCAGTGTAAAGCATGGTGGTGAGCCTCAGTACTAAGATTGCAGTGTAAAGCATGGTGGTGAGCCTCAGTAATAAGATTGCAGTGTAAAGCATGGTGGTGAGCCTCAGTAATAAGATTGCAGTGTAAAGCATGGTGGTGAGCCTCAGTATGACTTTTTAGATGGAGATTGCATGTGGTCACGTACTCCCTGGAACCCCATAGTCACCCCTTCTCTGATGTGCTAGCCCAGAACATTCTCTGCCCCAATTCGCAAGACCTTTTGCAGTCTCCGTGTGCTGACAGTGGGGATTTACCAGTGTTGTCTGAGGAGGTGGTGGACAATGGCGAGACACAGGTGTCGGGGGGTGAGGTAGTTGTATGGGAAGCAAGTTACAGTGGGGACTCCTTGGGGGGACTTTCTCATGATGGGACAGATTCAACTTGGGTGGATCAGGCACAGGAACAGATGAATTTTTTTTTTTTTGTGTTTATTTAACTTTTATTTAGCACAAATAACCACAGAGATATTTATTCGTTCTCTTCGCTGAGCAGTCTGGCGTTGGGGTTCCTCACTTTGATGGCGAGCTGTGCCGCTCTCTCCACAATGGTCTTTCGGTTCTTTGAGGAGACGTTGAGGAGATCAGTGAAATTCAGTGAATGACGACGCAGGACCCCAACTTAAAAATTTAGCATCAACCGGTACAGTCGTAAATTATGAGATTGATCAAGTGTGGCATGTGTTCTCTGTATTCTTCTCAGTTTAATACCGTATATGGCAGCTATCCGGAAAAATAGTTTGGAGAGAGAGAAAGATAGGAAAAAGACGTAAATTGTTTGAATAGAGGGCCTGTAGGGGGCCCTCCTGAAAAATTGTGGTAAAAGAGTGCCAGTTGGCCCTCTAAAAAATGGCGTTTTTTGGGTCAGCGTTAGGCAAAGAAAATGTTGAGGAGGAGGAGTAGAGAAGAGGAATCGGATACATAAGTAATGTAAATCTTTAGCTGCTTTCCCCCGGAGGAGATTTGAATTCCGGTGAAATCCAGGCTTTGTTCATTTTAATAAGCGTCAGCCTGTCAGCGCTGTCAGTTGACAGGCATGTACGCTTATCGGTGATGACGCCACCAGCTGCACTGAATACCCGCTCTGACAGCACGCTAGCGGCAGGGCAGGCCAGCACCTCCAAGGCGTACAGCGCCAGTTCAGGCCACGTGTCCAGCTTTGAAACCCAGTAGTTGTATGGAGCAGAGTGATCGCTACGGACGTTGGTATGGTCAGCTAGGTACTCCCTCACCATCTTTCTGTACAGCTCCCCCCTACTCTGCCTAGACTGGGGACAGGTGACAGTGTCTTGCTGGGGTGACATAAAACTGGCAAAGGCCTTGGAGAGCGTTCCCCTGCCAGTGCTGGACAAGCTGCCTGCTCGCCTCCTCTCCCCCGCTACTTGGCCCACAGAACCATGCCCTCTGCCGCTAGCGGCGTCAGATGGGAAGAATTGTTTCAGCTTGTGCACCAGGGCCTGTTGATATCTATTCACTCTCATACTCCTTTCCTCTGCAGGGATGAGAGTGGAAAGGTTCTGCTTGTACCGTGGGTCCAGGAGAGTGAACACCCAGTAATCGGTGTTTGAAAAAATTCTTCTAACACGAGGGTCACGGGATAGGCAGCCTAACATGAAGTCTGCCATGTGCGCCAGAGTCCCAACACGCAAGAATTCCCTCTCCTCACTGATCTGACTCTCCATTTCCTCCTCCTCCTCCTCCAAGTCCTCCTCTTCAGCCCATACACGCTCAAGAGTTAAGGACTGAGCACTGGTACCCTCTACTGTCTCGCCGACATTCTCCTCCTCTTCCTCTTCATCCTCATCCCCCTCCTCCGATACGCGCTGAGAAACAGACCGGAGGGTGCTCTGGCTATCAAGCGACGTATCTTCCTCCACCGTCTCTTGTGACAAGCGCAAAGCATCCGACTTCATGCTGAGCAGTGAGTTTTTCAACAGGCAAAGCAGCGGGATGGTGAGGCTGATAATGGCGGCATCGCCGCTGACCATCTGTGTTGACTCCTCAAAGTTGCTCAGCACCTGGCAGATATCAGACATCCACGTCCACTCCTCATTGTAGACTTGAGGAATCTGACTGACCTGACTACCAGTTCTGGTGGAAGATGACATCTGGCAGTCTACAATCGCTCTGCGCTGCTGGTAAACTCTGGATAACATGTTTAATGTGGAATTCCATCTCGTGGGCACGTCGCACAACAGTCGGTGAGCGGGCAGTTGTAGGCGGCGCTGCGCTGCCCTGAGAGTGGCAGCATCTGTGGTCGACTTGCGGAAATGCGCACAGATGCGGCGCACCTTGGTGAGCAAATCAGACAGATTGGGGTATGTCTTGAGGAACCACTGAACTATAAGATTGAACACGTGGGCCAGGCATGGCACATGTGTCAGTCTGCCGAGTTGCAGAGCCGCCACCAGGTTACGCCCGTTGTCACACACAACCATGCCTGGCTTGAGGTTCAGCGGTGCCAGCCACACATCGGTCTGCGCCGTGATGCCCTGTAACAGCTCTTGGGCGGTGTGCCTTTTGTCACCTAAGCTCAGCAGTTTGAGCACCGCCTGCTGGCGCTTACCCACGGCACTGCTGCTGCGCCTAGAGCTACCAACTGAAGGCGCCGTGCCCACGGATGGTAATTCGGTGGAGGAGGAGGAGGAGGAGGGGTCGGAGGAGGAGGCATAGTAGGAGAGACCGTGACCGAGGTAGGCCCCGCAATCCTCGGTGTGGGCAGTACATGAGCGGCCCCAGGGTCAGTCTCGGTCCCAGCCTCCACCAAGTTAACCCAATGTGCCGTCAGTGAGATATAGTGTCCCTGCCCGGCAGCACTTGTCCACGTGTCCGTGGTTAGGTGGACCTTCTCAGAAACAGCGTTGGTCAGGGCATGGGTGATGTTCTGTGACACGTGCTGGTGTAGGGCTGGGACGGCACATCGGGAAAAATAGTGGCGGCTGGGGACGGAATACCGAGGGGCAGCCACCGCCATGAGATTGCGAAAGGCCTCGGTCTCTACCAGCCTATAGGGCAGCATCTCCAGGCTAAGCAATTTGGAGATGTGGACGTTGAGGGCTTGGGCATGTGGGTGGGTGGAACTGTATTTCCTCTTGCGCTCCAGCGTCTGCTGTATAGACAGCTGAACGCTGCGCTGGGACACGTTGGTGGACACTGTGGAGGATCGTGGAGGCGAAGGTGTGGTTTTCCGGCGGGAGGCGCTCGTGCCGGGGTCCTGGGCAGGGGGTTGACTAGCAGAGGCAGCGAGTGACATAGGGGAAGGAGCAGTGGTGTGACCCGCAGGAGGTGGTGAATGGCCTTGGTTCCATTGAGTGGGGTGTTTAGCACTCATATGCCTGCGCATGCTGGTGGTGGTTAGGCTAGTAGTGGTGGCACCCCTGCTGATCCTGGTGTGGCACAGGTTGCACACCACAGTCCGTCGGTCATCCTCACTTTCTTTAAAGAACCTCCAGACTTGCGAACATCTAGGCCTCGCCACGGGAGCTTCACTACGTGAAACAGTTGCTGCTGATGCATCAGCTCTGGCCCTGCTTCTCCCTCTGGCCACACCACTGCCTCTTACAACCTGTTCTGGTGCAGCACTCGCCTCTGCCTCAGAAGCACTGTCTTCACTCGGCTTATCAACCCAGCTTGGGTCAGTCACCTCGTCATCTTCCGATTCCTCAGTCTGCTCCCCCCTCGGACTTCCTGCCCTGACAACAACTTCACCACTGTCTGACAACCGTGTCTCCTCATCGTCTGACACCTCTTTACAAACTTCTTCCACTAACTCAACATTGTCATCATCATCATCATCACCCACAGACTGCGACAGTTGGAAAACTTGGGCATCGGGAACGAGGTCAGCAGCAACCTGAGAAGTGGTTTGTGACTCTGGGAAGGGTCCAGAAAACAGTTCCTCAGAGTATGCCGGATCGCATTCCAAATTTTCCTGGGAGGGGGCAGACTGGGGGGAAGGAGGTTGAGGTGGAGGAGCCAGAGGAGTGTTCCCTTGGGTAACGTGGGTGGACTGCGTGGAAGACTGACTGGTGGACAAATTACTTGAAGCATTGTCCGCAATCCACGAGATCAGCTGTTCGCACTGTTGTGGTTTCAACAGACCTCTACCACGTGTCCCTGTAAGTTGAGACATGAAGCTAGGGAGTGTAGCTCTGCGGCGTTCCCCTGCTCCCTCATCAGCAGGTACTGTCTCACCCTGCCCAGGACCACGGCCTCTGCCCCCTGCAGTAATTGAATGCCCACGCCCAAGCCCTCGTCCTCGACCCTTAGTCCTGGGGTTCAACATTTTCTGTATATAAGTGTATTATATAAAAAAAATAAAATAAATGGGCCTGCTGTACTGAAACCCACAAACTTGTTCAGTCTGGTTTAATTAAGTGACGTACAGAAAGTGTCACCTGGACAGTATATATGGATTGGAGTGAGTGGACAGCTGAACTGTGACACACAGAATGGTTCCACACTGCTGTGTGCAATGGATTTGTATCACTGAGATAGAACAATAAAAAAAGGGGGTTATATATGGCGATAGCTGCACTACTAGTACCAGCCAGCCAGCCAAGCCAGGAGACAAAAATAAAATGTCTTGTAGCCCTTAGAAGGGCTGTTGGGTTCTTTGTGGGTGATTCCTGCCTAACAGAGAACTAAATGCAGGCCCTAACACTGTCCCTGAAAGGCAGCAGCTCTATCGCTAACGACATCCAGACGGCATCTGAGCCGAGCACCGCGGCCAGTCACTAGTATATTCCAGGGTCACCTGATCAGGCCAGCCAACCCCTGCTATCGACATGTAAGGGCCCCACGTGATGCTGGGTGTACCGCAGAGTCTCCTGGTTTGTGATTGGCTGAGTTTATAGGCGCCAAAAATGCACGATGTGGAAGTTGCCATTTCCTCGAGCATGGCGAGATACTCGTCCGAGCAGCGAGCACTTATGAGTACCCTAATACTCGAACGAGCACCAAGCTCGGACGAGTATGCTCGCTCATCTCTAGTCCTGACTACCCTAACACCGACGCTACTGACCAAAACTATACCCTAATACTCCTGACTACACTAACACTAACCCTACTAACAAGAACTATACTCTAATACTTCTGACTACCCTAACACTAATACTACTAACCAGAACTATACCCTAACAGTCCTGACTACAAAAACACTAACCCTACTAACAAGAACTATACCCTAATACTCCTGACTACCCTAACACTAATACTACTAACAAGAACTATACTCTAATACTTCTGACTACTCTAACACTAATACTACTAACCAGAACTATACCCTAACAGTCCTGACTACAAAAACACTAACCCTACTAACAAGAACTATACCCTAATACTCCTGACTACCCTAACACTAATACTACTAACCAGAACTATACTCTTATACTCCTGACTACCCTAACACCAACCCTACTAACCAGAACTATACCCTAATACTACCAACCAGATCTATACTCTAATACTCCTGACTACCCTAACACATAGCCTACTTTCTCTTTCCTTGCTGACTCCACACTTTATAACCCAAAACTTCCTCTCCCTTTCTCGGTATCCCTAACTTAAGCCTTTCCCAACCAAACCCAGTTTTGCAAATCTGATGTGTCTTGCTGCAGAATTCAGCAGAATCAAAGTGCAGAATCTTCAGTGTATTTCTATGAGATGCTGCTTCATATTGCTCTCCCCTAATACTCCCCTAATACTATCTATACTATCTATGTGCATTGCTCTACCCTGTCTCACACTGTCTATATCATGTAAGTGCAGAATCTTCTGTGTATTTCTGTGAGATGCTGCTTCACACTGACCTCCCCTAATACTCCCCTAATACTATCTATACTATCTATGTGCAGAATCTCCAGTGTATTTCTATGAGATAATGCTTCGCATTGCTCTGTCCTGACTCACATGTCTCAACTATCTTTGTGCAGAATCTTCTGTGTATTTCTATGAGATGTTGCTTCATATTGCTCTCCCCTGACTCATACTTTCTATACTTTCTTTGTGCAGAATCTCCAGTGTATTTCTATGACATGCTGCTTCATATTGCTGTGTCCTGACTCTCATGACTATACTATCTATGTGCAGAATCCACAGTGTATTTCTATGAGATATTGCTTCATATTGCTCTCCCTTGACTATACTATCTACCACAGTGTATTTCTATGAGATGTTGCTTCATATTGCTCTCCCCTGACTCATACTTTCTATACTATCTATTTGCAGAATCTCCAGTGTATTTCTATGACATGCTGCTTCATATTGCTCTCCCTTGACTATACTATCTATGTGCAGAATCCACAGTGTATTTCTATGAGCTATTGCTTCATATTGCTCTCCCTTGACTATACTTTCTTTGTGCAGAATCTCCAGTGTATTTCTATGACATGCTGCTTCATATTGCTCTCTCCTGACTCGCATGACTATACTATCTATGTGCAGAATCCACAGTGTATTTCTATGAGATATTGCTTCATATTGCTCTCCCCTGACTCATACTTTCTATACTATCTATGTGCAGAATCTCCAGTGTATTTCTATGAGATATTGCTTCATATTGCTCTCCCTTGACTATACTATCTATGTGCAGAATCCACAGTGTATTTCTATGAGATGTTGCTTCATATTGCTCTCCCCTGACTCATACTTTCTATACTATCTATGTGCAGAATCTCCAGTGTATTCTTATGACATGCTGCTTCATATTGCTCTCCCCTGACTCATACTTTCTATACTATCTATGTGCAGAATCTCCAGTGTATTTCTATGACATGCTGCTTCATATTGCTCTCCCCTGACTCATACTTTCTATACTATCTATGTGCAGAATCTCCAGTGTATTTCTATGACATGCTGCTTCATATTGCTCTCCCCTGACTCATACTTTCTATACTATCTATGTGCAGAATTCTCCAGTGTATTTCTATGACATGCTGCTTCATATTGCTCTCCCCTGACTCATACTTTCTATACTATCTATGTGCAGAATCTCCAGTGTATTTCTATGACATGCTGCTTCATATTGCTCTCCCCTGACTCATACTTTCTATACTATCTATGTGCAGAATCTCCAGTGTATTTCTATGACATGCTGCTTCATATTGCTCTCCCTGACTCATACTTTCTATACTATCTATGTGCAGAATCTCCAGTGTATTTCTATGACATGCTGCCTTCATATGCTCTCCCTTGACTATACTTTCTTTGTGCAGAATCTCCAGTGTATTTCTATGACATGCTGCTTCATATTGCTGTGTCCTGACTCGCATGACTATACTATCTATGTGCAGAATCCACAGTGTATTTCTATGAGATAGGTTTGCTTCATATTGCTCTCCCTGACTATAACTATCTATGTGCAGATCTTCCAGTGTAATCTATGACATGACTGCTTCATATTGCTCTCCCCTGACTCATACTTTCTATACTATCTATGTGCAGAATCTCCAGTGTATTTCTATGACATGCTGCTTCATATGCCTCCCTGACTCATACTTCTATACTATCTATGTGCAGAATCTCCAGTGTATTTCTATGACATGCTGCTTCATATTGCTCTCCCCTGACTCATACTTTTATACTATCTATGTGCAGAATCTCCAGTGTATTTCTATGACATGCTGCTCATATTGCTCTCCCTTGACTATACTTTCTATTATGTGCAGAATCCCAGTGTATTTCTATGACATGCTGCTTATATTGCTCTCACTTGACTATACTATCTATGTGCAGAATCCACAGTGTATTCTATGAGATATGCTTCATATGCTCTCCTTGACTATACTATCTATGTGCAGAATCCAGTGTATTTCTATGACATGTGTGCTTCTATTTGCTCTCCCCTGACTCATACTTTCTATACTATCTATGTGCAGAATCTCAGTGTATTTCTATGACATGCTGCTTCATATTGCTCTCCCTGACTATACCTATCTATGTGCAGAATCTCCAGTGTATCTATGACATGCTGCTTCATATTGCTCTCCCCTGACTCAACTTTAACTATCTATGTGCAGAATCTCCAGTGTATTTCTATGAATGCTGCTTCATATTGCTCTCCCCTGACTCATACTTCTATACTATCTATGTGCAGAATCTCCAGTGTATTTCTATGACATGCTGCTTCATATGCTCCCCTGACTCATACTTTTATACTATCTATGTGCAGAATCTCCAGTGTATTCTATGACATGCTGCTCATATTGCTCCCTGACTCATACTTCTATACTATCTATGTGCAGAATCTCCAGTGTATTTCTATGACATGCTGCTTCATATTGCTCTCCCTGACTCATACTTTCTATACTATCTATGTGCAGAATCTCCAGTGTATTTCTAT
>ONZH01018603.1:0-33864 GCA_900303285.1 Rhinella marina | reverse complement strand
CCAGGTATGTGAGATAATTTAGCAAGAGAACGCACAGTACAGTGGGCCTATTAAAATGCCTAGATATTGTATATTTCAAAGTACACAGCCGTGTAGTAACTGAACAGACGGTGGGTATTTACACCAGGTATGTGAGATAATTAGCAAGAGAACGCACAGTACAGTGGCCTATTAAAATGCCTAGTATTGTATATTTCAAAGTACACAGCCGTGTAGTAACAGAACAGACGGTGGGTATTTACACCAGGTATGTGAGATAATTTAACAAGAGAACGCCACAGTACAGTGGCCTATTAAAATGCCTAGATATTGTATATTTCAAAGTACACAGCCGCTGTAGTAACCTGAACAGACGGTGGGTATTTACACCAGGTATGTGAGATAATTTAGCAGAGAACGCACAGTACAGTGGCCTATTAAAAGCCTAGATATTGTATATTTCAAAGTACACAGCCGTTGTAGTAACTGAACAGACGGGTATTTACACCAGGTATGTGAGATAATTTAGCAAGAGAACGCACAGTTACAGTGGCCTATTAAAATGCCTAGATATTGTATATTTCAAAGTACACAGCCGTGTAGTAACAGAACAGACGGTGGTATTTACACCAGGTATGTGAGATAATTTAACAAGAGAACGCACAGTACAGTGGCCTATTAAAAGGCCTAATATTGTATATTTCAAAGTACAAAGCCGTGTAGTAACTGAACAGACGGTGGGTATTTACACCAGGTATGTGAGATAATTTAGCAAGAGAACGCACAGTACAGTGGCCAATTAAATGGCCTAGATATTGTATATTTCAAGGTACACAGCCGTGTACTAACTGAACAGACGGTGGGTATTTACACCTGGTATACAAAAAGGGTATTGCAGGCACACAGAACCCAGAACACTAGAGCCAAATAAACTGTATTTAAAAAAAATAAATAAAATTCACAGCCGTATACTGCCAGATCAGATGGTGCATATACACACTAGTTATATAACAGGGTTTTCAGCCTAAAAGAACGCTGAACAGTAGTGCCAAATATAGTTTGGTATGTAGCAGAGCACCTAATACACCACTAATGCCTCTCTCTGTCCCTACTCCAGCAGCTATCCCTGAATACAGCAGCCGTTCTCTGTAAAGTCTATATTGTAGTAAAGCTATCACTGAAGTCCACTGTAGTAGCCCTGATAAGGGCTTTTAATCACGCTCCTGCCTGTCCAACAGCTAAAACCTATCTGTCCCTTCTCCAGCCTCTGTCCCTGACTAAGTTCACGCAGCATATGCGTACGAGCAGGAAGAGCTGAGTTTTTATGATTCGAGGTCACATGGTTTTTCCAGCCAATCCATGTAGACGCTGTTTTCGCGCTGCCAGCGTGCTCAGCGTGCCTGTCATACCCCCCCTGCATGTTGATTGGTGGAAAAAGAGCGCCAGGGAAGGTGGGAGGGGAAACGAATTCTAAGTGCGCCATCGCCGTTATACTCGATTGAAATCGAGTATGCCGAATATCGTAGTATTCGATCGAATACCGGCTCGATCGAACACTACTCGCTCATCTCTATGTATTATCATGTACCCCTTCCTCTTCTCGTCCTCTTCCTCCTCTTTCTCCATCATATGAAACAGCTTATTAGGCTGCCCTCGAAGTCCACCAGCTGGGCCTGCACCCGAAGTCCACCAGCTGGGCCTGCATTTTTTAGTCGATCAGCTCACCAGCTGGGCCTGCAACATAATTTTTGGCCTGTCAGCTCACCAGCAGGCACTCAACCATAATGTTTTACACGTTTAGCTCTGCTACATGTCACTTCTAATGTTTCAGATGTTAAGCTAAGCGGCTTGTCTCCCTTAATTTTTTTTTTTTCGGTCAGCTCGGCAGCAGAGTGTCATCCTTAAATCTTTTGGACGTTCAGCTCGGCATTAGCTTGTCAACCTTAAATTTGGGACAGTTTGATAAAGTGCGGTGGCAGCAGCATGGAGTCCTATTCCATTATTCATAGCTCAAGTATTGAGACGACCTGGCCTTGTTTGAACACTCAAATTTTTTAAGTTAACGATTCCGGCACCCGGGACACTCAGCGAAGAGCATCGGGGAGGCGCCGAGAGGCAGGGGCCCCGACAGGTGGTAGCTCACCTCGCTGCAGATGGCCAACTCGATCCCAAGATCAAACTTCGAGTTTTAAAGTGCAGCAACTTATATATACGCTATTGGAGCTGGAACTCTTTTATTGATTTTATACAAAAGTACAAAAATAAACTGCACATGTTCATAACATAAGTAACAAAATTTTTAAACTGGCCCAGCCACACGCACTCTCCATTCATACCTATAAACAGTATAACAATATACACTATATACAATATATACAATATATTCAATTAACTCAAAGAAAACTCTAAGAAAACTTAACAGCGCTGGTCTGGCTGTAAAACAAACCCATATATGTATATGCATATAACCATATTCATATATGCCACACTAAACTAGATATAATTTTTTTTTTTAATTAAATTTTATAAACAATAAACACTTTTTTTTTTTTTTAAATTAACCACACTTTACTAAACCACACACAAATAACTTACCCTAATATTCTAACTATCCCACCACCCAGGGGCTGATCTCCGCCTCATATCCATGTCATGTCCACATAGTCCGAGGACAGCCCCTCCTTAACCCACCGCCGCCTACATTCAGCCCCTCACCCCATGTCCTCTCATGTCCACATAGTCCAGGGCTGAATGCAGACCTCCCACATACAACCCCCTTCCTCCCCAAAAACCCACCCAACCTAACTAAACCCGCTCACCCTAAATATACACTATATACAACATATACAAAATGACGCATAATGACACATAATGACAGAGACATAAACCAATACATAACAGACAAATTCAAACATAACAAGAAAAAACCTTAAGGCCCAAGTTCAGTTGCCTGTAAGTCCTTATCAAAACCATCTTTGTTCTCTCAAAACAAAAATCCTATGGTGTTAGAAAATAGCCTACCACCACGAAAAGTATACTTAGCTAGTGCACATCAAAAGAAAAGCCCCTCCAGAGGTAAGAGGCCCCACTAGTGTCCAGCTTCTCACACTCAAGAGAGCGCACCTTCACCAGGTCACCGAGAATGTTCTTATATACCTCATCCACCGGGAGAACTTTCTGCTGAGTACTAACTAAACACCGTGCATTCCACGTGTAAAATCTAACCACTATGCTAACTAGAAAAACTGTGCACGGTTCCCTCCTTCCCAGGTCTCTGAACCCCATAGGCCCACTCCGCGTAGGAGAGGTTGGCTAACTGAGGCCAGCCAACGGAAGCTCCCACCCGTTTGTACACCTCTGTATTAAAAGGACACTGAAGCAGGAAGTGCTCCATACTTTCCAGTATGTTGCCACACTCCTCCCAGGGACAACCCCTTTCCTCGGAGTTCCTGTACTTCAAATTGTCCCTTACATACAGTCTCCCGTGAAAGCAGCGCCAAGCCAAGTCCCAAAACTTCAAGGGGATCCTTGCCAAATTTAACAACTGTAACCCCTTGTCTAGATCCCGGCTTGGGCAATCCTTGAGGGCCAGGGGCTTTTGAAAGTGGGTCAACAAGACCCTCTCGTCAAGGGACCTCCTTGACTGGGTCTTGATCTCCCTCACTTCCAAACCCCACCGGCGGATTACCTTCAGGATCGGTGTGACATAAGCCAGAAGATATCCATGAGGCGTACGCAAATCCTTCACTTGCCCTCCTGTCTCCCATTCCTGGAAGAAAGGCCGAAACCACCCCCTGCAGGAGACTACCCACGGAGGAGCCCTCTCTGCCCAGAGGTTTGCTAGGTTGATCTTAACAAAGGTGTTTACTAAGAACACCACGGGGTTGACCATACCCAACCCCCCTAGTCTCCTCGTACGGTATGTCACTTCTCTCTTGATTAGGTTCAGCCTATTCCCCCATAACAGTGAGGAAAAACAGGCTGTAGACCCGAGTCCAGAGAGGCTCTGGCAAGATACATACACTGCCCAAATAGATAAGCAAAGGCAGAAGGTAGGTCTTGATCAAGTTAACCCTTTCCCTGAGGGTCAAAGACCAACCCTTCCACTGGTCGACCTTCTGAGCGGCGATCTTAAGCCTGCTGTCCCAATTTTGGGCGGGATAATCCCCGTGGCCAAATTCAATGCCTAGGACTTTGGCTGACGACTGGGGCTCTGGAAGGGTGTCCAGGAGATTGATGGCGAACACGTATAAGAGCGGGCTCAACGGACAACCCTGGCAGACTCCAGACCCAACCTCAAAAGAGCGGCCAGACCAACCGTTCACCAGCGGGAAACTCTCTGCCCCTGCATACAAGATCTTTAACCAATCGACAAACCCCCTGGCAGGCCATATCTCAGAAGGACCGACCAGAGGTACTCGTGGTCAACCCGATCAAAAGCCTTTGCCTGATCTAAGGTCAGCATGTACCCCTTCCAGTGACCCGCCCTACTCTGTTCCACTGCTTCTCGGACACCGAGTACAGCACTAAAAGTGCAACGGCCTGGAACCAAGCAATGCTGGGTCCCCGAAAGGAGCCGGGGCGCAAACTTGACCAGCCAATTAAACAGTATCTTTGCCAGAATCTTCCTGTCCGTATTGAGAATCGCTATGGGACGCCAATTCTCAATATGGCTCGGATCCTTACCCTTTGATAGAAGGATCAGAGCTGACCTCCTCATTGACTTTGGCAGAGTGCCCGAGGATAGACACTCATTAAATACCTCAGTCAAGAGGGGAACTAAGGAGTCCTTAAAGGTCTTATAAAACTCGGATGTTAAGCCATCCGGGCCCGGCGACTTCTTTGGGGCAAGCCCCTCAATCGCCAGGCTGACTTCCTCTTCCCTGATCTCCTCCACCAAAACACCAAGAGAGAGGTCTACTCCTGACACAGGGATGGTTTCAGCCAGGAAACCCGACATCCTGTCCCTATCCAGATCCTTCCTCCCCAAGAGGCGCGAGTAAAAGGTTCTGACGATTTCCAGGATCCCCCATCTGGACCTGTTCAGAGATCCCGTACCATCGATCAGACCAGTCACTAACTTACTACTTACTGACATCTTACAGTTTCTGTAAGGGTCGGGCGAGCGGTATTTCCCAAAAATCCCTCTCAAAAACCAAAGATGCGTGCCTATCATACTGGCACCTCTTGAGCAAAGATTTCACCCTGGAGATATCCTCATCGCTAATTCCAGTCGAGACCAGATGCTCGAGTTTCCTCCTCAGACCCTGGCACAAGTGGTACTTGTCCAAGGACTCGAGAGCTGGCGGAAGAATTTTGCTACCCGGTCTTTGAATATCTCCCACCACTCGGACTTAGTGTCACAGAGATCCAGTAACGGTACCTGACTCTGAAGGAAGTCCTCAAAGGATTGTCTCACCTCTGCTTCCTCCAGGAGGGCCAAATTCAGCTTCCAGTACCCTCTTCCCATTTGGCGAGTCTCTGCAATATTCAAAGAGAAAACAATCAAACAGTGATCAGAGAATTCCACCTCGACAACCTTTAAAGGCGAAAAGATGGCCTCCTCCTTCAAATAAAACCTGTCTATTCTAGACCTTTATCTAATTACCTCTATAATAGGTGAATCCCCCATGGCCTGGGGTGTGCCTAATGTGGACATCCACCAGGCGGGCCTCACTAGCTATGCTATTTAATGCACTAGTGTCGTAAGCCAGCCGGTCTCTGACGCCTCCCCTGTCTTGAGACCTCATGACAGTATTGAAGTCTCCTCCAAAGACCACCTGCCGGCTCGTAAAAAGGAAGGGCCTAATCCTCATAAAGAGACATTTGCGGTCCCATTTACTTTGGGGACCATAGATGTTATCAAACGTCCCTTTATGAGGACATCTAAGATCAGACACCTCCCCATTTCCAGCTCAATCACCCGTCGGCATTCTACCGGTGCGATAAAAAGAACCGCCACTCCGCTATATGGCTCAGCCACAAGAGACCAATAGGAAGGCCCTGATCTCCATTCCTTCCTCGCTTTATGAACGGCTGCCAAATCTGGCAGCCTGGTCTCTTGCAAGAATAAAATGTCAGCTTCAACACGGCTTAGAAAACTAAAGGCTGTGAACCTAGCCGCATCTGATTTTATGCTGGCGACATTAATAGTCACCAGCGTCAACGGAGTGGGTGCCGCCATAGAGGGTGATTAAGCGAGATGGCCTTCTTCCCCCTCCCTTTCCCACTCTTTTTCCCACTCTTTTTCCCAGATTTCTTTCCCCTCCCGGGGCTGTCCTCCAAGGCAGCACGGTTTCTCTTGAGAGAGACAGTGGTGCCCATCTCGTTGGTCACCACCGTCTCCCCCCCCGCACCACCCCTGTCGTTCTCAGTCCCAGGGTCCGGACCCGCCTCACCTCCTGGGGACCTTGCATCCCCACCAGAGAGAGGCGCGGGGTCTCCTACAGGCTTTCCCTCCTGCGCCTCCGGCTCCCAGGCCCTCAGCCCCCTCCACTGCAGAGGAGGCACAGGTCTCATCTAGGACGAGGAACCGGTTGGAGAGATCCAGGGGGAGTCGGCTTCGCCTTCCACGGCCACTCTGGACGGGCTAGATTTTTTCTTGATCAGGCGCTTCCATCTAGTTCTTTTCGACTCTGTCCCGCTACCCTCTGACGCGCTAGCGTAGCACGAGGACAGAGTCACGTTGGTGCGGTCTATCCTCCTGATCTCCTTGTTCAGCTCGCTCTCCCTCAGGGTCTTAGCTGTTACAGGAGAGGTTGCCTCCTGGGAGGGCGCAGGCATCACCCCAGGACGGGGTTCCTCCTGCTCCCTTTCCATTTGACGCCTCTCCCTCCGTCTCTGCCGGGACAGACTTTCTTTTTTCCTCATTGACTGCTCAGCACTCACTTCGGCAGCGGGAGCCTCCCGGCTCTCCTCCGCACCAGCGGGAGCCACGTTGGCAACAGAGTGAGGGCAACGACTAAACGGGTGCCCTAGCTCACCACATAGGTTACATCTAATCACCTTACAAGATGCAGCTAGGTGACCCTCACCCCCGCATAACGCACACTTCTGCACTTGGCAGCTGACACTGAAATGCGAAGGGCTGCCGCACTTGTAACAGAGCTTAGGCTGCCCCCTTTAGAAGACCTGGATTCTATCCTGCCCGAGGAAGGCAGAAGATGGAATGTGGGAAACCGACCCACCTAAATGCTTCAACTTAACCTGAAACACCCAGGCGCCCAACCAGATGCCGTATTCATCCAGGATCTTGCTAAGAAGACCCTGGACATCCCCGTACCTGCTTAGCCAGGTCAAGATATCTATACCAGAAAGTGACTCGTTATAGGTCAAACTTTCTTGACCTCACTCTGGCGGGTTATCGCTTTCGTGGAAAAACCCTGCCAGTCCGGCTGATCTTTTGCCAGTTCATACCCGGACCAGAAAAGTTCTAGACCCTCTGGCTGGGCAAAACTGACATCAAATTCCCGGGTACCATACGGATGTATCAGGGCAAAGATGTCACATGCCCTGACACCCATCTGAAATAGGACCCTTTTTCTAGTAGGGCAAGCTTCATCGCCTACCCACTTCAGACAGACTACATTCCATCTGGTGTTCCCGGGGCCGGTTGTGAGTAAAGACCATGCAGTCTCGTCCCCACCTTGCTGTCGGGAGGCTCCCAGGCCATGCCTGTCTATCCAGAAGGATAGATCCACCGCCTTCCCCCCTACTGTGATTGAATTCTCTCCTCTCCTGAGAGCCTCTAGGAGCTGCCGCTGTAAGTTACCATTGCCAGACCCAGGGAGCGAGGAGGACGATGAGGGCAGCCCCTCCCCCCCCCCGCAGCCGCAGTTACGCTGGCATAACTTCTGACAGGCACCACGGCCACAGAAGGGGCAACCGGACCAGGCCCTCCCCCCACTACCCCATCCACCTCATCCATCTCAACCACACCCCAGGCCCCAACGGAGGATCCAAAATAGTCCCCCCATCAGGGTCCGGGGCAACACCCCCTACTGCCCCAGCTACCGCAACACTTGCCACAGCTGGGCCAGTCCCTATTATTGGGGCTGGGACAGCTCTTGCAGCTGTCCGGTCACTTTTTACATTTTTATTTGTATTTACATTTACATTTTTACTAACATTTTTTTTAACATTTTTAACATTTTTATTAAGGTCTTGCTTTACCTTCTCTTTTTGTCCTGCTTTTCCAGCAGAACAAAACTTTGAACCTACTACAGCTGCCGCACCAGTACTCAGATCTAGTGCAGCAGCTAGTAACATAGTAACATAGTAACATAGTTTATAAGGCCGAAAAAAAGACATCTGTCCATCCAGTTCGGCCTGTTTTCCTACAAGTTGATCCAGAGGAAGGCAAAACTGTACCAAGTTCCATTGGACTTGCAGGTCTCAATGGAACAGCAGCCTGTCCCGTCCTCTCTCCACCACTAGGGGCAGCAGAGACAGGGATCGGGACAGACTGCTCTGCAGATGCCGATACAGGCAGAAGACCCGCTCCCCTCGAACACGCCCCCGGACCCGCCCCCAACCCCTGCATCACTGCCGCCCGCCGCTCCTCCAGCACAGGTAAGCTGGACAGCGGACGGGACAGCGGGCACCACAGAGGCAGAGGGACCAGGCCGACCAGGGGGGACAGTAGAGGGGACACTCGGGATACCAGGGACACCAGGGACACTAGGGAGGACAACAGAACTTGCCTTCATATTATGGGCAGAAGGCACGCCCACTTGCAGAGAATGGGCAGCGGGTCCACCCCCCGCTCTCCGCTCCACAGGCGCGCCCCCTGACATGCCCTGAGGCGCGCCTGCAGATACTCCGTCCCTCCTACACCGCCCCCCCTCACCGTCTACACAAGCAGGAGGGGTAGTGGCGGTCACAGGAGGAACAGGAGCCCTGAACCAGCCACAAATATGAACTTAGGCGGGGACACAGCGACCCCCAGGAGGAGGGACGCGGTGGCCCCGTCGCACCTCCGCAAACCCACGGCGCACTTACTTAGCTCTACCGGGTCTGCGAGAGTGGACGGGGCCCGAGGTGCTGCAGACACTCCCCCCCTCTTCTGCACTCGCCAAACCTGGAGCCTGCCTGTTTGGCCTTTCAGCCGAAACTTCTCTCCTGCCGCCAATGATCCTACAAGCGGGGACGGCGTCCTGCGACATCTTTATTTCATTTATTTCCTCGCTCCCACGCTCTGGCCCCACAGCAGAGGCCAGGCTAGGGGGGATAGCGGGATCTGCACCCTGAACCAACTTTTCAGCTGGTCCAGAGCGCAGAGAGTGAGGCACAAAAACATACTGTACCTCACTTGCTTTCTTTTTCTTTGCCTTCCGCTTCTTTTTCTTTCTAGGTTCTGGATCCTCATCCGGCAGCTCGTTTCCAAAGATCCCTCATTGATCCGGGGGGATTCCAGGGTTCGTATCTGAGCCATCAGACGCCCCCCTATACCACTGCTTCCACTCTCGCCACTTTCACCGCTCTCACCACTACTATATTCCTCCTCAGAACTGGTGGGCAGGCATACTTGCTCCGCTGGAATGCCAGTGTCCATTGTCTGTCTGCCATTTTCTCCACCATTTTCTTCACTTTCTCCACTTTCCTTTTCTTCCTCCTCTTCCTCCGCCACCTCTTACTCATCACTAGAGGCTTCCTCCTCCGGCAGCTTCCCCTCCATTGCCAGGAATCTGGACTCGTTGGACAATTTCTCTTTGAAGAGGCCGCTGCCATTCAAAATCTTCATTCGCTTCTCCTCCAGCCGCTTTATCTCCACTTTAAGGTTTCTCACTTTTTGGGAGATTTCTGGCCTATTTCTCTTGGAGGCCCGGTCGGCCTTTATTCTCTCTATTCTTATAATTTCATGGCTCCTTTTCAGAGCCTTACCGACTTCCTCATACTCCCGGAGGTAGGCCGCGATCCTGGAGCTGTAGGCAGTGACGGGCTCCCAGGGCTTCATGCTTCCCCAGTCACCCGCCACCAGACACGACTCACCTCCAGGAACACTCCGTCCTTCACCCTGGGGGCTACTGTCCGCCCCCCTGGACTTACCGGCGATGGACACGGCTTCACCTCCAGGAGTCGCAGGAGGCACATCCACACGGCTCCTGCTGGATCTTCTCACTCCTGGGGTGGATGGTGGTTCAGAGGCCGGTAAGTCACCTCCCCTACTCCCCGCCAGCCTACCCCGGGGAGCAGGATCCTGGGCCTTGGCTAATCTCATGGCCCAGGGCCATACCACCTTCCTGGGAAGAGGCAGGCCCTGGGCTGGGAAAGATGTATAATCCCAAGCAAGTCTTCAGTACTCAGGAGCTCCTCAAACACAACCTCTCTCCGCGACTGCTGGCACCAGACTTGCCCTCCAATAGATCCTTGTTAAAAGATTTTACGTGTACTCATTCCAATTTACAGGGCCTCGAAAGAGTCCAGTATTGTTATTTGTCGTCACTACCTCCCCGAGTCGGGAGTGGGTAATTTAAGCGCCTGCTGTCTTCATTGGATGTGGTAGCCGTTTCTCTGGTTCCCTCTCCGGGGGCCCTTGAAGAAGGCGACCCCCTGGCGATGGAGCGGACAGCGAGAGTGGAACGGCCGACGCGGCACACGCCGCTGGGGGGGCCCCGACCTCCCATGGCATATAGCGAAAAAAGAAACAGTCGTCAGCAACTCTTAGCGGTGCGGTGGCAGCAGCATGTGTCCCTTAAATTTTTTTGGCGGTCAGCTTGGCAGCAGAGTGTCAGTCTTAATTTTTTTGGACGGTCTGGGCAGCAGTAGCATGTCACCCCTATTGTTTTTGAGTGTCAGCAGCAGGCCATCGATTATAATTTTTCACGGGTGTGTCTGATGCCCTCCTTTATGTGTAATAAATGTTGTATTGGAGTGCCTGATCCTTGTAATTTTTGGCAGCCCTTTCCCTTAGTGCATAGGCTTTATGAGTGTCGGAGTCCCACAATTATACCACAATGTGAATGAGGAATGAGGCCCTCCTTTATATGATATACCTGTTGTATGGGAGTGCCCCATAATGTAATTTTTGGCAGCACTTGCGCTTAACGTACAAGTAAATGTATTTTTCCTAACAATATTTCCTGTAAAATCGATGTTATCTTGGGTTTTTGGGGGGTATTTTTGTCATTCCGTAAAAGTGGCGTAATAGTCGGCCATCATCTTTAATAGCATCAACTTTGGTGTCCAAGAAGCATCCAGACATCCTCCCCATGCTGTTCCCTAACCATTTCTGTGGTTTTTCCACCATTTTCTGACGTTACCCTATGGACCAGACACCCTCCCCTCATCCGAGCAGGGGGTGCCTGGTATTCTCCAATTGACTTCCATTATACTCGGTTGCTCGGCCGAGCACTCGAGCACCACCTAGTGTTCGGCCAGAGCACCCGAACATCGGGGTGCTCGATCATCACTAATGAAGATCATTAATGAACACTCTATAACAATGAAAACAATGAAAATTAAATTGGTATTTACCATGTGGTTACAGGTATTACAACACCCAAAATATTGGTGTTATAAATTAAAAATAACTGAGGATAGGAGAGACAACTTTTCATATAAGGCTCCATGCACATGGCAGAACGATGTGGAGGAGGCAGTACGACTGGACACCAAGTGTTAACTTCTGATGGCGAGCAGAAGGGTCAGCCAGCAGTACATTAAATGGTCATCCACCAGTGGGGAAACTCCTAAAATAAATACCTCTAGTTTTTCAGATAACCTTTTCTACCATCATAAGATTAAACCCTTAAAGTGAAATGACATACATGTAAGTAATTAGTGTGCTGTGGAAGAATGGAGCCAGCTCACAAGCTGAGCTCATTACATATCCAAAGAGTTCCGACTGAGTAATATAGATGACACCTGACTACAATGACTATAATTAAAGATGCTACAATTCCAGTCATTTAACCCCTCAGATACAATGGTCAATAGCGATCACACAATCTGAAAGATTGAAGCAGTAAAATAAACAATATAAATTTGGTGTTGCTGTAGTCAGACTAAGGTCATCATGTCATTTTAGCGCACAATTAATGCCATAAAAACAAAGCCAAAAAAATAATGTCAGAATTGCCGGGTTTATTTCAATTTCACCCCACAAGGAATTATTTTCCTATTTCCTAAGGCATGATAAATGAAATGGTGTAGTTAAAAAAAAGCATCTTGGTCCTCAAAAAACAAAGAAACAAAAAACAACAACAATATAAATGAAACAGTAAAACGTTTTGGCTCTTGGAAGGCAGGGAAAAAAATGCAAATACAAAAATTGACCTATCCCTACATGTCATCAATGTTTATATGACTTTAAATGTGAGCTTGGTAGAAGGAATAAGGAGACTATGGGTTACTTATCAAAACCAAAGGACTTGAAGGCAGTGTAAGGGATCGCTCACTCTCAGGGGGTCGCAATCACAAATCTTCCGACACAAAGGGGGTTTTAGCTTCCAAATTGTGCTTTATTTTCACTCTTTGGCACCAACACACATGAAAACATTCAAATAAACACCTGCCCATCTTGGCTCTACCTAATACACGTGTTGTCTCTATCTCACCTATAGAGCACCATTCACACCCAGTATCAGATCCGGCTTCCTCAGCCGTACGGTCCAGCAGCATCCAGGCTGTGACCTCATCAGTACTATTTTGGGGGAGATGGTCCAGTAGCCCGCCTGACTCTGACCGTGCAACCCTCTTTCCTTAGGCATCACTGAGCCCCCCAAACTTCAGGCTTTACAAAGCCTTGTAGCCCCTCAGCCCTCCTGGCTGAGACCACACAGAGCCTCTGTTTCTCAGGCTTCCTCAGCCTTTCTCTTCCCCCACTCTCATACACAGAGGAACGTTTTATCCCTGCGTGATTACACTCAGATGGCCTCACCTGTGGTGGAATAGGGGTGTGAACTGGAATATCCAACCCCTCCAGACCTCTATCGAGTATGAGGCCTGTCACTTCCTCACAGTAGATAGGAGTGGGCTTCCCTTATCTTGGTTTTCTTTGTAACACACTGCCTTACATCAGAACAAGATGGCCATTGGCCATGGCTATTATTCTGATGAGGTAATGGTAGCAGCATTGAGTCATCACGGCTATGGCAATACACGGTCATGGTAACAGCAGTCATTGACTTTAGCTCAGAAATGGGCAGGATTGAACTAGAGCATGTGCTGTTTCAATTACACAAAATGAGTAGGCCTCATATTCACAAATGATCAACCTGGGGCTCATTTACTTCACCTAAGTGATATTGCACAGGCTTCAGGCTAATACCTGGTGAGAGTAGCAGGCCCTTGACAGCAATACCATCTATACACCATTGATGGCAGCGCTGGTACCGGGCAAATACAATTTACAACAGTCACATTCATTATATGAAAAAGAACCACAGACTAAAGACATTGTAGTAGATTTTTTTCTTATCGGCAACCTTTTCCACCGCTACCTACTGTATAACAGAATCATTTCAGCTGATGTATGAAGGCAGACTGCAAGGTTGGCTTTATTAGCCATATACAGGAAGGTGCTTATGACAATGTAATGTACTAATTGACAAAGCCAAATGCTTTGCTGGGATGAGAAAGGAACTGTGTTAACTAGAACCAGAAGACTCATGGGTTCTTAAGTGCACTAAACTTTAGAAATCCATCTATTATAGTAATCTTAGCATATCATTGCTCATGTTCCCTCTGCACAAACAACATTATTTTATGAAAAGAGAGTGGAACGAAGGAAGATGAAGAAGACAAGAAACCCCGTATTATACTCTGCATCCTTCCAGTTATGTACCACATACTTTTACTTATCCAAGTGACCTAGTACTATGCATTATATTGCTACAGTATTTGTGGAGGAATTTGGCAGCACAAGTATATGTGCATGGTGAAGTCAGGTCTGCCAGATGGGACGTCCCAAGTGGATGACCTCATCAGATCAGACCGTCAATCTTCATGAGACCTCAGATCATTCCCCCATTCCTCAGACCCCATCAGACCTCAGATGAGACTCCAATTCCTCATCTGACCTCAGATCAGAACATCATCAGAATTCTGATCAAACCCAAATTCTTCATCCGACCTCAGATCAGACCCCAAAATCAGACCCCCATTGTTCATCAGACCTCAAATCAGACCCCCATCAGACCTCAGATGAGACTCCAATTCCTCATCTGACCTCAGATCAGACCCCCATCAGACTTCTGATCAGACCCAAATTCTTCATCGGGCCTCAGATCAGACCCCAAAATCAGACCCCCCATTGTTCATCAGACCTCAGATCAGACTCCTATCAGACTTCAGATCAGACCCCCATCGGACCGCAAATTAGACCCTCCAGATGAGACATACTGTAAAATAAATTAATAAACTTACCTCTTCTGTTTCGGATGGTGCAACACTCACCACTTCAAGGTCCTCTCCAGCTGGCACCTGACATCGCACAGCATAAACACATACTATGACCTTCATATAATAGTATAATATGAATATAATATAATGAAAAACTATACACATTTCTAACATATTTTGTGTATAAATTTCTTGCAGTTAAATACATAAATACAATTACTCGCTGGAAGTGAAATAATCCTTTCATGTGCCTACGTCAGCATACAAATCAAATACTGTATCGATCATCACTTTGTTCCCACTTTCACCATACATACAATATAAGTATTATTCATAGATCCTACTTGTGTATTTTCCATTGTGTCTTGAGTGCCATTGTGTAAGGGAATATTTTCTCTTGCACTTATAGATATCTTTTTTTTTTTTTTTTTTTGCATGTCCCATTGGGTTCTTTACTCATTTTCTCATCGTTGCTGAAGGACATGCAATGAAACATTAGAAGATAAAGACATGTGTTGTGATGAATACAATCTCAGAGCATGAGTATCATTTTATTTTTCATTAGCATTTTCTACTGTTGTTTTATAATAGTGTTTTATTAGTTTCATGGTCAATTGTTTTATGAAGTATAATGATTAGATATTCCTGGAAATTATATGCAGAGGTGAGTTAATTCAATACCTCATATGAGATACTTGTAGCAAAACTGAAACATGACCAAAATGAATAAATGTGTATAAGGAATGTGTAAGTATGTGTCCTTTTTGCCTGCTCTAGTTTGGTATATTGCCACATTCATGGGTTCCATTTGGATTTCTTTCCATCTTTCTGGTATTTTGCTGTCATAAATGTTGGAATCTATTAAAGGGTTTTCCTATGAGCAACATTTATCCTCTATAAACTGAATAGGCATTAAGGGGTAGGTTTATCAAGACTGCCAGGTTCTGCACTAGTCTTGATATCTCCTCCGCTTCTGGAGGCATTTGGGCTGAATGACTGTCCAACCATTAGCTATCACAATGAGGGTAGTGAGGTCTAGTATGAAATCCCTGCCTTGGGCATGAACTCATCCCTCCCTGCCGACGATTGGAATGAATTGATATCCACATGAAATTGGATCTGGCATAGTTGCTATAAGCAGCAGCAAATTATGCAATCATGATAGCTAGTGATGAGAGAGTGGACTTTGATCCGAATTTCAGGATAAATTCAATTCACAGAAAAGTCAAATTTCCTTGTGCTTCTTGGTAGCAAATCGATTTAACCTGAAATGCTGTAAAAAACAAAAAAATAAATAAATACCCCATTTGCTTACAACGGGTCAGATGTCTCCATCTTGATTGAAGATCTTAGCCAAAATCCTACGCAGCAATGTATGACGTCACCAAGCCGGAGTGATGATGTCATCTCAAGCTGTGTGAGATTTTGAGACTTGATCAAGATAGTGGCGGGCGACCTGTCGAGAGCAAATAGATCAGGTAAGTATTATTAAAATTATTATTTTTTTATTTTATACATTGTAATTTTTATTAGATGCCGTAATCATGTATGAATGTGGCATCTAAGGGGTACAATTACGGGGGCAGCACAATCGCCGCTCCCTGTCATTACACCCACTACTTACAAAGAAATGCACTTTGTGACAAAGTAATTCTTCACAAAGCAGATTTTTTTTGTAAAATTCGGCAAAGCAGCCGAATGCAATTTTACGAAACTTTCATTCATCTCTAGTGGTAGCCCATTTCTGGTCCAGCAAGGTGTCTAGATCAGGGTAACCTTACGAAATATTTAGTATACATATGCACAGTGATGCTTGAAGGTATGTGAACCCTTCAGAATATTCTTTATTTCTGCATAAATTTGACCAAAATCTACATCAGACAAGTCCTAAAAGTAGATAAAGACAGCCAAACCAGAAAAAGGAGTAAAAAATATTAGACTTGGTAATTTATTCATCGAGAAAAATGATCCAGTATCTCATGTCTGTGAGGGGCAAATGTATGAGATCCTTTAGGATTACCATATAATTTAAAAGTTAATTTAGAGTCAACCGTTTTCAATCAGGGCCATTAAAAACACAAATTGCCGGCAGCGCATTGCTCTGTGTGAACAGGGCTGTACTGCTGACAAATGAAAACTGTAGGATGCTGAACAGTCATATTAACAATCATCAGTCACCATACTAATGATATTTCATATTTAGGACCACTTAATATGCTGTGATCAACATGCAGTATTATTGATTGGCAACTATACTCTGCAAAAGGTTCCAGTGTGGACACACAGTACTAATATAGCAGTGCCCCACTGTAATTTTCACTCCCAGCACTGAAGCTAATATAAAAGATGCATATTTTAGAATGAATATTATGTCTCAAACATGTCTATAGAACACAAATATCTCTGATTGAATGTATATCACATTGGGAAATTACACATGCCTATGGACTGTCATGTATGAATATTTTCACGCACCCTTACGATGGTTTGCCTGGTATGATATATTATGCATATTGTCAGATTCTGCTACCTGGGGTGATAGTCATTAGATTGTTGGAAACATGAAATGCACCAGAGTGTAGAAAATATGCTCCACAGAACCTACGAATGAGAGGAGGCAGTAATTAAATGTGTTCGCTCCTCTACTTCAGCCTGATCTGTGCCTTCCCTGACATCTCTTTTCTACTATGTGACGTTTGAGTTGTATTTTGTGTTTAGCACACAAAACGTCATGTAGATTACTCAAACGTTCTGTAATAGCAGCAGATTTGGTCTTGTCTTGGATTGTTTCATCCACACCGGGTCACAGAAGCAAACAAATTGCATACACAGCAACCTCGACCTGACAATTATTTTTCTGCTATTGTATTAAAGGTGAACTTTGCCATATATTATTTATTTTTGGCACTCCATATTTATTAATTTATTGGCTACTGCACGAGTGGCTAGTACTATCCAGCTGTTCTACCCAACCGCCTGTGTGATCTTGCATTCAGGGCCACTCGATTGCTTGCAGCAGTTCTCCTTCAAGGACACACAAAGAAAGCAGACAAAGCTCTAAAAGCAAAATGAAAATTTACTGGAAACTATTGGGAGGATGTAAACATTCTACAATGTCAAATGTCAAAGGCGGAAAGTTCCAGAGAATGCTTTTTGATCAGTGGAACTAAAAAAGTAAGGTACAAGAAAGGAAAGCGTTGGACTGCTTGATGGGTTATGGCCACAGTATTGAGTTTATAAAACAGGGATTAGGACACGACTGGCAGTTTGTAAAAAAAATAGATTAGGATATGTAGATATCATTTTATTATGCTGTGTTTAGTGTTCTTTCTTTTTAATATTTAAAGGCTATGTGCACTTTATAATTAATTTTATTGCTTTTTAAAGGGGTTGTTTCACCTCAGATATTGGGGGAATATCGCTAGGTTATGCCCCCAATGTCTGATAAGTGTGTGTCCCACCTCTGGGACCTGCATTTATCTTTAGAACAGAGCCTATAAAGTCAAGGAGGGTGCACCGCACATGCGTGGCCGCTCTCCATTCATTTCTTTGGGAACACTGAAAATAGCAGAGTGGCTGGCTCGGCTATTTTCAGCAGTCGCATTGAAATGAATGGAAAGATCATCGAACAGGCGTGGCCACCCCTCCGTTCACTTCTGTGGGGCTGAAAGAAATAGCCTCTTGGCTGTTTTTGGCATGGAGGGTGGCTGCACATGCACGGTGCGCCTTCCTTTACTTTGTAGGCTCCCTTCTAAGGATAGCTCTGCCCCCGATGTCTGAGGTGAGACGACCCCTTTAATTATAATAATTAGAGATGAGCGAGTAGTGTTCGATCGAGCTGGTATTCGATCGAATACTACGATATTCGGCGTGCTCGATTTCTTTCGAGTATAACGGCGATGGCGCACTTAGAATTCGTTTCCCCTCCCACCTTCCCTGGCGCTCTTTTTCCACCAATCACCATGCAGGGGGGGTATGACAGGCATGCTGAGCACGCTGGCAGCGCGAAAACGGCGTCTACATGCATTGGCTGGAAAAACCATGTGACCTCGAATATTAAAAACTCAGCTCTTCCTGCTCGTTCGCATATGCTGCGTGAACTTAGTCAGGGACAGAGGCTGGAGAAGGGAGAGACAGGTTTTAGCTGTTGGACAGGCAGGAGCGTGATTAAAAGCCCTTATCAGGGCTACTATAGTGCAGTACAGTGATAGCTTTACTACAAGATACACTTTACAGAGAACGGCTGCCGTATTCAGGGATATCTGCTGGAGTAGGGACAGAGAGAGGCATTAGTGGTGTATTAGGTGCTCTGCTACATACCAAACTATATTTGGCACTACTGCTGTGTACCTTGAAATATACAATATATAGGCCTTTCAATTGGCAACTGTACTGTGCGTTCTCTTGCAAAGTAATTTCTCAAACCTGGTGTTCATACACACCGTCTGATCACTTAGTACACGGCTGTGTACCTTGAAATATACAATATATAGGCCTTACAATTGCCAACTGTACTGTGCGTTCTCTTGCAAAGTAATTTCTCATACCTGGTGTTCATACACACCGTCTGATCACTTAGTACACGGCTGTGTACCTTGAAATATACAATATATAGGCCTTATAATTGCCAACTGTACTGTGCGTTCTCTTGCAAAGTAATTTCTCATACCTGGTGTTCATACACACCGTCTGATCACTTAGTACACGGCTGTGTACCTTGAAATATACAATATATAGGCCTTATAATTGCCAACTGTACTGTGCGTTCTCTTGCAAAGTAATTTCTCATACCTGGTGTTCATACACACCGTCTGATCACTTAGTACACGGCTGTGTACCTTGAAATATACAATATATAGGCCTTTCAATTGGCAACTGTACTGTGCATTCTCTTGAAAAATAATTTCTCAAACCTGGTGTTCATACACACCGTCTGATCACTTAGTACACGGCTGTGTACCTTGAAATATACAATATATAGGCCTTACAATTGCCAACTGTACTGTGCGTTCTCTTGCAAAGTAATTTCTCATACCTGGTGTTCATACACACCGTCTGATCACTTAGTACACGGCTGTGTACCTTGAAATATACAATATATAGGCCTTACAATTGCCAACTGTACTGTGCGTTCTCTTGCAAAGTAATTTCTCATACCTGGTGTTCATACACACCGTCTGATCACTTAGTACACGGCTGTGTACCTTGAAATATACAATATATAGGCCTTACAATTGCCAACTGTACTGTGCGTTCTCTTGCAAAGTAATTTCTCATACCTGGTGTTCATACACACCGTCTGATCACTTAGTACACGGCTGTGTACCTTGAAATATACAATATATAGGCCTTACAATTGCCAACTGTACTGTGCGTTCTCTTGCAAAGTAATTTCTCATACCTGGTGTTCATACACACCGTCTGATCACTTAGTACACGGCTGTGTACCTTGAAATATACAATATATAGGCCTTACAATTGCCAACTGTACTGTGCGTTCTCTTGCAAAGTAATTTCTCAAACCTGGTGTTCATACACACCGTCTGATCACTTAGTACACGGCTGTGTACCTTGAAATATACAATATATAGGCCTTACAATTGCCAACTGTACTGTGCGTTCTCTTGCAAAGTAATTTCTCATACCTGGTGTTCATACACACCGTCTGATTACTTAGTACACGGCTGTGTACCTTGAAATATACAATATATAGGCCTTATAATTGCCAACTGTACTGTGCGTTCTCTTGCAAAGTAATTTCTCATACCTGGTGTTCATACACACCGTCTGATCACTTAGTACACGGCTGTGTACCTTGAAATATACAATATATAGGCCTTATAATTGCCTCCACAAAATGTTTAACAGGTCTCACCTCTTGGGCCTCCACAAAATGTTTAACAGGTCTCACCTCTTGGGCCTCCACATAATTTTTAACAGGTCTCACCTCTTGGGCCTCCACATAATTTTTAACAGGTCTCACCTCTTGGGCCTCCACATAATTTTTAACACGTTTCACCTCTTGGGCCTCCACATAATTTTTAACACGTCTCACCTCTTGGGCCTCCACATAATTTTTAACACGTCTCACCTCTTGGGCCTCCACATAATTTTTAACACGTCTCACCTCTTGGGCTTTCACAAAATGTTTAACAGGTCTCACCTCTTGGGCCTCCACAAAATGTTTAACAGGTCTCACCTCTTGGGCCTCCACATAATTTTTAACACGTCTCACCTCTTGGGCCTCCACATAATTTTTAACACGTCTCACCTCTTGGGCCTCCACATAATTTTTAATATGTCTCACCTCTTGGGCCTCCACAAAATGTTTAAGAGGTCTCACCTCTTGGGCCTCCACAAAATGTTTAAGAGGTGTCACCTCTTGGGCCTCCACATAATTTTTAAGAGGTCTCACCTCTTGGGCCTCCACAAAATGTTTAAGAGGTCTCACCTCTTGGGCCTCCACAAAATGTTTAAGAGGTCTCACCTCTTGGGCCTCCACAAAATTTATCAAGGTCTCACCTCTTGGGCCTCCACAAAATGTTAAGGGTCTCACCTTGGGCTCCACAAAATGTTTAAGAGGTCTCACCTCTTGGGCCTCCACAAAATGTTTAAGAGGTCTCACCTCTTGGGCCTCCACAAAATGTTTAAGAGGTCTCACCTCTTGGGCCTCCACAAATGTTTAAGAGGTCTCACCTCTTGGGCCTCCACAAAATTTTATCAAGGTCTCACCTCTTGGGCCTCCACAAAATTTTATCAAGGTCTCACCTCTTGGGCCTCCACAAAATTTTTAACAGGTCTCACCTCTTGGGCCTCCACAAAATTTTATCAAGGTCTCACCTCTTGGGCCTCCACAAATTTTTATCAAGGTCTCACCTCTTGGGCCTCCACAAAATTTTTAACAGGTCTCACCTCTTGGGCCTCCACATAATTTTATCAAGGTCTCACCTCTTGGGCCTCCACAAAATTTTATCAAGGTCTCACCTCTTGGGCCTCCACAAAATTTTTAAGAGGTCTCACCTCTTGGGCCTCCACAAAATGTTTAAGAGGTCTCACCTCTTGGCCTCCACAAAATTTTATCAAGGTCTCACCTCTTGGGCCTCCACAAAATTTTATCAAGGTCTCACCTCTTGGGCCTCCACAAAATTTTTAACAGGTCTCACCTCTTGGGCCTCCACAAAATTTTATCAAGGTCTCACCTCTTGGGCCTCCACAAATTTTTTATCAAGGTCTCACCTCTTGGGCCTCCACAAAATTTTTAACAGGTCTCACCTCTTGGGCCTCCACATAATTTTATCAAGGTCTCACCTCTTGGGCCTCCACAAAATTTTTAACAGGTCTCACCTCTTGGGCCTCCACAAAATTTTATCAAGGTCTCACCTCTTGGGCCTCCACAAAATTTTTAACAGGTCTCACCTCTTGGGCCTCCACAAAATTTTATCAAGGTCTCACCTCTTGGGCCTCCACAAAATTTTATCAAGGTCTCACCTCTTGGGCCTAAACAAAATTTTTAACAGGTCTCACCTCTTGGGCCTCCACAAAATTTTCCATGAGCCTCTGGCCAGCCCACGGCCTCTTCCTGCCTTTTGCGGTCCTACGCATCCCTCAACATCCCCACTGCTTTACCTGCTAGACATGACACTGGGCCAGGTCGGGTCACTGACATCTCAAGCGCCAACAATTTGGGCATTTTAAGGCTTCTGCATGTGTTTGAGTTGTTTTTACATTTTAAAGAAGACATGTCTGACCACATCTCACACACACACACACAATGACAATTAGGGGTGGGGTCTATTTGCTTTCCCCTTTGCCTATGCCATCTGTGGTTGTCATAGGCAACGTGATTTTAAGGGGTGCAGAATTTCATCTTCTTTTTTGTCTAGTTTGGCTTGGGGTCCCTGGCAATGTAGAGGAAAGAAGGTTTCCTTGTATGGTCTCACTTTACAGAGAGGTTATATTGTCTTTGGAGTGTATTGTTGAGAGGCTGTGATAGTGGCGTAATAGTGCGACTTGGGCGCGTTATATGCACCCAGACATGCTTCCCCTGCTGTCCCAGTTGCATTCCAGCAGTGTTGGCATCCTTTTCTGAGGTTTCAGGGTGGACTTGGTGACCTCCAAGTGGTCGAATTGAGATTTCCAAGTGGCGAGCATTTTTTTCCCATAGACTATAATGGGATTCGATAGTCGGCCGAATAGTCGAATTTCGCGGTCTATTCGAATCGAATTTCGAACTTTCGAATATTTCACTACTCGCTCATCTCTAATAATAATCTTTATTAAAATACCGTACTGTTTTGTGTGTACAGTTCCTGTGTAGACCTCTGTGTCAATCTGTGTAGTGTAATCCTGAAATCATACAAAAAACTCTTCCATCTACCTTTTCATATGTATTTTAGCAAGAAAAGGGGCACATAGAATCAAGCATTATAAAGAAATAATTATTGTTGTGCTTTATTTACTGGCAGTTGGATTTAGAAGTGTAGTTCATTCATAAGCATAATTCATAACTCCTTCATATATTTTTCCTTAGCCTGCAGTATGAGTAGGCCCCCTCCCCATTTGTACCATTGAAAGCCACCAACAAACACACTGAAGTCTGTTGACAACTTGCAGTCCATAGTTTAACTGTAAGTAGAATTATAAAAATTCTCCATGTACTACGGTCACAACTTAAAGTTATCAGAAAGTTAATAGGCATAACACACGCTGAAAGGCTATGTACACCTTTGGGGGCATTTTTTATTGTTGTATTGTACACATTTTGAGCTAAAAATCATTTTTTCAATTGGAGATGCTCTAGTAGCACCCTTTGGATTTTCTCTTTTCGGTCAATAGGGGAGCTGATGCACTCCTTATCTCCACTCACTGTGCTGTGACTGTGCACAAAGTGAGGACGTTGTCGCACTCTGTGACCTCGCGCTGTGTGGTCACAGCACAACGCGCATCAGGAAGAGTCAAAAGAGCAGGAGCTGAATCCCTAGAGCAGGGATGGTGTCAGGAGCAGGAGAAATAAGTTTTTTTTTTTTTTTATTTGCTCAGAGCATGAGGTTCTAATGTGAGGTCTGGGAGTCATTCACATTGGGGGTCTGATCTGAAGTCTGAATGGGGGTGGGGTTCTCATTCATATTGGGGCTCTTATCTGAGGTATGGGGGTCATTCAAATTGGGGGTCTGATCTGAGGTTTGAATGAGGGTGTCTTATTCATATTGGGGCTTTGATCTGAGGTCTGGGGGATTATTCACATTGGGGGGTCTGATCTGAGGTCTGATTGGGGGTCATTCACATTCATATCTGAGCTGTGGTCTGAGCTGAGGTATTGGGGTCTTATTAACATTGAGAATCTGATATGTGGTCTGATTGGAGGTTCTGTTAGCATTGGGGTCTCAGCTGAGGTCTGATTAACATTGGGGGTCAGATTGGTGGTCTGGTCTGAGGTCTAATAAAAAATATGTTTTTTCTTATTCTCCTCATCTAACATCTAGCTGCATCTTATGGGTGGGTGCGTCCTATAAGGTAAAAAGTTACTTATTTTTTTTAATCTGAGTATAGTTTTTGATATTTTTTAAATTCTATTTCTTGAACATGATTATGGGAGCAGCCTTATTTTCGGAGTTATTGAAAGCATTTAGAGATATGCTTTACAACAGCCACTATGAGCCATAGACATAAGTCTGGAGGGAACTCATTGGGGCAGATTTACTAATTGCAGTGCACTTTACACTAAGAATACGGATCACAGTCTTAATATTAAACAAATTTACAATTCTGGTTGTATGGACCTATGCGTATTGTAAAACCCGTGCTAGGTTTAGCCTACAATAAGAGTTCTGTCTGTGAGCTAAAAAATTGTCTGTGCACCAAAAAATGTGTCCATGCGCCAAAAAATGAGTCCTGGCACAGAAAAAGGCTAGTCTAAGTTTAGGCCAGCTTTGGGTTGGGGTAGTATTCATTCAAAAATGCTCCTTTTGGGGCATAGGGGCAAATTTAGTTCATACCCCATTTCCCACAAAACCACAATCCTTGGTGTAAAAAGCTTAGAAAAGCTTAGCATGCATGCAAGTATTTTGACACAAAATGCACCCAAAAATGTGAATTTTCAACAGTAAATCTTCTCCACTGACATCTATGGGAGAATTTTGTAAACATGTTCTGTGACCTGTGGAGAAGTCATTGTGCCAGAAGGAGGAGTAGATAAGATGTGTCTATCATCTACTGTTCCCTACATGTTCCCTATGTTATCTGTAAATAGGCATTACCTTTCATCATAATCTTGTGTGTGACGATAAAGAGATGGCTGCTGAAAAGTTGTCCCCACAGAACAGAAAGTGTTAGCTTATTAATAGGCTTAGTGGCCGATGTGGGAAAAATGCAGGTTTTTAGGATTTTTTTTTAAATATGGATGACATGGAAAAATAAAAAGCACCAGAAAGTCATAGTGTGTAACCTCATTGGTCAGCAGTATAAAAAATCTCAAGCAACCTTTAGACCAGTGCTGCGTTTTTGCAAAGGAAACTTTGCTTGCAGTGACCCTATAATTTTACTGTGATGCTGAGAAGCCCTAGCCTTACTTTGCATGGTTGCCCTCATATTCCCTACTACCAACTAACCCTCAATGCAATTAAAAACAGCTTTCTGAAGAATTGGCGACCCATACTAGGATCCTTGTCTTACCATAAAGCATTGACATTTCAGTGTGTTTTCAGCAAAAGAACATAGAATCAATATTGCTGTTGTAATAAACAGAAATAAGAAAATTATATTGTGTATGAGAGTTAGAAATCAGTTATAAACTAGTTATAAAATCTCCCATTTCACATTTGTAACAACTTCTATTTTATGAAGAAAATGCCTTCTGTACTTATGAGCAGGATCAACACAAAATAATAAATCCCATAGAGACTTATTATATGAGTACACATTGAAAGGATCCATCTTAGCGTCACCTGATGAATTAGTGTTATAACTAACAATATTCCAGTACATTGAGGTGACATTTGCCATCTCAGAAAAAATATTTGATAACACAATTCACAGTTATGTACATTTCTGTAGATCTCCAACATATGTAAACATGTTTCTTGACTTTATATTTGTAGTGGATATTAAGAGCCAGGTGGTATTAAATGCATAGACGGTAGGTCTATGAGATCCTGTGTTGTCTTCACAAGGATGATAATTAGATATTGCCATAGGTTAGTTCTTTAGTTGTCATTAAATTATCTTCTAGGATGTCTATCTTAGAAAACTAATTTTCATATACTCTATTAGGTCCTGAGTTAATAGATGGGAGTCCTTAGTTTAGGATCTCTGAGTGAAAAGCAGTTACTGTACAAGAAGCGTCCTTCCTTTTGGAGGATCTGTCCTATCAAACATTACACAGATATGATTGATTTGAATAAGCACTTCACAGTGCTTAGTTTCCGCTGTGGTAGCACTGCAGGTAAATGAAACACTCACTGCTAGGTTTCCCCACAGATTATTATTATTATTTTTATTTAATTTTTTCTAATGAGCTTACAACTTTTATGAGGCACCTTTGCAAAGCAAATTAAATGGGTTGCCTGGCCTTATATATTAATGACCTATCCTCAGGATAGGTCATTAATATCTCATCAGTGGGAGTCCTGGGTCTCGCGATGAGCTGTTTGAAGAGGTGGCAGCACTCCATGAGAATGCCGCTACCTGTTAATTATGTTGCACTTCATCTTGGAAGCAAGTGTAATTACAGTGCCTTGCAAAAGTATTTGGCCCCCTGGAACTTTTCAACCTTTTGCCACATTTCAGGCTTCAAAACAAAAACATATAACATTTTACATTTTTGGTGAAGAATCAACAACAAGTGGGTCACAGCTGTGAAGTGGAACGAAATTTATTGGATCATTTAAACTTTTTTTGTAATAATAAAACTGAAAAGTTGGGCGTGAAAAAATTATTCGGCCCCCTTGCATTAATACTTTGTTGCGCCACCTTTTGCTGCGATTAAAGCTGCAAGTCATTTGGGGTATGTCTCTATCAGTTTTGCACATCTAGAGACTGAAATTCTTGTCCATTCTTCCTTGCAAAACAGCTCGAGCTCTTTGAGGTTGGATGGAGAGCGTTTGTGAACAGCAGTTTGTAGCTCTTTCCACATATTCTCAATTGGATTCAGGTCTGGTCTTTGACTTGGCCATTCTAAGACCTGGATACGTTTATTTTTGAACCATTCCATTGTAGATTTTGCTTTATGTTTATTGAGTACCCCCTCAATTCACTTGAATGGAGTGAGTACTTGGAATTACACTACGTCACCACTCTACAGGAGACGATGTGTAGTTTAAAGACAAGGAAGCAGTGCTCGCATGGAACATCGCCTCCTTGTCAAACAGCTGGTTGGCGAGGGTGTTGGATGTTGGACCCCTGCCAATCAGATATTGATGACCTATCTTGAGGATAGGTCATCCATGTATATGGCTGGACAACCCCTTTAAGCATTGCAAAATGACCATTGAAATGAAATGGCTGTCTACATGCAGTTATTACAGTGTTCATTCCCTCAGACAGAAGCACTGTTTGTAACTGCTCTTCCCTATGACTCTTGAATTGGTGACCTCTCTATTCAGGGTATTGGCAGGGGCCTACCATCCATAATGTGAGTTGAGCCTCTCGACTCAGGCAGCGCTCTTCCAGGAATGCAGGGGAGAGAATTCATCTCCAGTAGAGATGAACAAATCTTTTCGCCGCTTCGTATATTCATTATGAATTCTCCTTATTTCCTACTCGGAAGCGAATCTGGATTTTTTTCAGATTTGTTTCGTACGAATATTAAATGTTATAAAAATTTTGTACGCTACGTATGCATTCTTCTTGCTCCCCTGCCCCCAGAAGCGGGAAATTGACGATACACCCCTTCAAGAGCGGGAAAGTGAAGATACGCTCCCCTTAGAAGTGGGAAAAAAACAGCCCGGCCCACCGGGAACTTTCTGTTTGCAAGTATAGGGAGTGAAGACTCCTCCCTCATTACTCTGCCCTCCTCTCCAGTTCAAGCCAGCGGTGAACAAGACAGCATCCAAAGTTTGGAGAGATGGTGTGGGGAAGCGACACCGAAACCAGCCGAGAGGCCCGAAGAGATCAGAGTGGCACAAGTGACCCCGAGAATCGCACGGGCACTGGAGCGTCCACTCCGCTGCCCAGGAGGAGAACACCTTCCATGCGGCAGAATCCCATCATGCCTGCATCAGTAATAGCCCACTACCAGACCCTATGGGACTACAAGAAAGCGGTGGAGGACTGGGTTATCCAAGTGCTTGACCATCCGAGGCCGGTAGACCCTAAGCTGTAAAGGCGCAAAGGAACTGTCATCTGGTTTTTGGTGGAGAGAAGCAGTGGCTTCCTCGCAGACGACGAGGACAGGGAGAAGTAATTCGTATGCCACAGGTCTGTTAAACGGCCTTACCTGCCCCAATCCCATCACAGCCTATACGTGGAGGATCAGGTCGAATATACCCTGATGGCATCCCTGAAAGGCCCTTTTGCTACCGAGGTAACGTTACTGACCAAGCCCCTGGTCCCTGCATCGCCAGGTGAGACCTAGCCGGATGATCCAGCAGCCACAGGACGCGTGTGCTACCTACAAGAGACAGGCAGATGGCACCCTCCATTTCAGAGAGAAACCACAGCCACAGACAGAGCCTCTGATCTCTGGATTGCCACCACCACCACCACCACCACAGTCCTTTCACCTGGGTCAGCTGACTACCTCATCTTTCACTTTCCAGCCCACCTCTGCTGTCCCTGCAGGAGGATCCGGAAAGGTGAAGGCTCAAGTGGCAGCAGCGCTCACCAGTGTGACCACCTGGTCAAGTACAAATTCAAGCAGCAGAGGGCAGTGGAGATCAACAGTGGCAGCCAGCTTGGCCTACAGGAGGCAGGACCATCCTCTAAAGTCGTTTAGCAGCAGTAGCAGCGAGGAAGACTTCAGGTCCCTCATCTGAGGAACCCTTCTACAATTGGCTGTTTCTGTCTATCTGACTTAAAGGACACCTCATGGTCTGGACCTATGGAAGCCACAACATGGATTGCACCTGATGGGTGAGAGCTAGTTGGCACGTTTTTAATTTATCTTATTTTTATTGTCCCCTGTTTGACTCTCACCCAGATGGCCATGGCTTGTCAGGACTCTTCCATTCTGCAGAAAATTCCCAGTTGCGCCTAAGCCCACCTATTTTCCTTTTTTCCCCTTTCTCAGGTTATTTGGCAGCCCCCTTTGCAAAAAGGGTTCTCTATTTGCTGCTATTTTGTATTATCCATGTGGATTACGCACTACCTGTTTGGATTACAAAATTACCTCACATGGATTACAATTGAATTGATTGCACTAAAATGTTTGCATAATTATGTCTTTGCAGTATTTTAGCAATAATGTTTTTACAGGTTCAGCAACATTCAAGCACTTTAGCCCATTGTGTGTATTCTTTTTCAGGTACTGCAATGTGTCCTATTATACACTTATTGTATGGTGTTTTTGGTAAATTATACACTTAGCCGGATAGCTAGCAGTGAACACCTTACTTTTCTAGCTCATATAGACTGCCTCTGAGGACTGTACGCCGATAGGGAAAAAAAAAAAATGCAACAGCACCCTGCAAAGCAAATCAAGTACAACAATGCCATAGTAGTAGAAGGTATTCTGGTGTTAATGCTACGGTTATTTAAAAAAAGGTTAAAAAAAAATTGAAATTTTTTTTTTTATAAAAAGATTTTTTTATATGAAATTGAGATTCTTGGCAAATACATTTTGTACAAAATTATCTGAGCCCGTCTGCCAAACGTCAAGGCGATCTCTGTAAGACGGGACCTAACACTAAATACTACCTGTTATGTATCACCATAAAGTTCAAGGAGTGAAGGCTCCATGTGCTTTCATTTCAATGCCAAAATGGCTTCCATTGAATGCAGATACCAACATGCAAGCACAGCTTTATATTTACACTAATTAAAATCAGACTCTGGGGCAGACAAGCTGGTCAGGAGTGCACGACTGAAATGGAGTAGCCACACCTCCAATGCAAATTGCAAAGAAAAAGGGGGTCAGTCAGCACCACCAAATAAATGAACAGATGCACGTTGCTATGGCTAAATACACAAACTGTACGCTAGAGTCGCGTGTGCGTGCAGATGACGCAATCGCGAGACAATATTACGCTAAGGATTCGTACGCACTTTGTACGCTAATGCTTACGTATTCAGTTCAGTAGCGTACTTTTAACTATGGTTAGACTGTATGTTTGTAATTTGTGCAGGAACTTTGACCGAATAAATTTGTATTAAGAACGAATCTTGTTATAAATTTGTCGATTATTCGCTGAAGCGAATTTTTGAAGATTTGCTCATCTCTAATCTCCAGTCATGCAGAGAACTGAATACATCTGAGTCTTAGGGATTATGGTACAACATAGTTTTGTCATGTTTATTCCAAAAATCATGACAAAAACAATGTTATACAGTAATTAGAGATGAGCAAGCACTAAAATGCTCGGGTGCTCATTATTCGAGTCGAACTTTTCCCGATGCTCGAGTGCTCGTTTCGAATAACGAACCCCATTGAAGTCAATGGGAGACTTGAGCATTTTTGCGGGGGACCAAGGCTCTGCCTAGGGAAGGCTGGGTGAAAACCTGGAAACCTCAGAAAATGATGGAAACACCACGGAAATGGACAGGAAACAGCAGGGGCAGCATGCATGGATGCCTCTGAGGCTGCTTAATCCCACCATTACCCCAAATCCTCAGGCAACAGCCTGGTGGTTACCCTCATGGCAATTGTGCTCACCCAGACCAAGAAAGGTGAGGCAAATACCCATCACATGTTAGGGAAGCACCCAACTAGGTGCAACAAAGGTCCATCACCGCCTGCAGGTGACACCACTGCTCATGCTGGCACTGCAGCTAAAATCAAGTTTAGTATCTGTTCTTATCAGTTGCTGTGCCTGCTGGTGGTATAGTGGTGAGCATAGCTGCTTCCCAAGCAGTTGATCTGGGTTTAATTCCTGAAGGAGGCAATTCAGAATCAGTACAATATCTAATATGTCCCCCTACCCAGGAAAATTGTTTGGAGAGAGGGCATGTAGGTGGGGGGGAAGGAGGTTTCGCTGGAAGAGCCAGAGGAGTGCCCCCTGGGCTAGCGTGTGTGGTGGTGACAACAGCCAGATGGATTTGGGAAAACTGTTGCTTTAACCCGTATGGTATCAATTCTTCTCAGTTTAATACCGTATACGTCCCCTATATTTAATGGATTTTTCGAACACGGAAAACGGAAAAAGAGCTTGCTCTGGCCAGGGGAGTGTCTTTCCCACTGCAGCTAAGGGGACGTGTCCATGCTCTGCCTATCACAGGTCAGGAGGCAGATAAAAGAAGAACAAAAACAAACATGAGTACAACTTTGGATACGTCCCCTATCCGGCTAAATTGTTTGTAGAGTGGGCCTGTAGGAGGGGGGGGGGGGTGGGGGCAGGCTGGGGCAAGGAGGTTTCGCTGGAAGAGCCAGAGGAGTGCCCCCTGGGCTAGCGTGTGTGGTGGTGACAACAGCCAGATGGATTTGGGAAAACTGTTGCTTTAATCCGTATGGTATCAATTCTTCTCAGTTTAATACCATATACGTCCCCTATCCGGGTAAATTGTTTGTAGAGTGGGCCTGTAGGTGGGTGGCAGGCTGGGGCAAGGAGGTTTCGCTGGAAGAGCCAGAGGAGTGCCCCCTGGGCTAGCGTGTGTGGGGGTGACAACAGCCGGGTGTAGTCAGAATGACGACGCAGGACCCCAACTTAAAAATTTAGCATCAACCGGTACAATTGTCAATTATGAGCTACATCAAGTGTGGCATGACTTTTAAATGGATATTGCATGTGGTCACGTACTCCCTGGAACCCCATAGTCACCCCTTCCCTGATGTGCTAGCCCAGAACATTCTCTGCCCCAATTCGCAAGACCTTTTGCTGTTTCCGTGTGCTGACAGTGGGGATTTACCAGTGTTGTCTGAGGAGGTGGTGGACAATGGCGAGACACAGGTGTCGGGGGGTGAGGTAGTTGTATGGGAAGCAAGTTACAGTGGGGACTCCTTGGGGGGAATTTCTCAGGATGGGACAGATTCAACTTGGGTGGATCAGGCACAGGAACAGATGAATTTTTTGGGGGGTTTATTTAACTTTTATTTAGCAAAAATAACCACAGAGATATTTATTCGTTATCTTCTCTGCGCAGTCTGGCTTAGGGGTTCGTCACTTTGATGGCGAGCTGTGCCGCTCTCTCCACAATGGTCTGTAGGTTCTTAGATGGAGACTTTGTCGGCAATTTCACTACAGAAGGACTTGTTACTCATCAACAGAACCACGACTTCCTTGACATTGTGGACAAGGAATTTGCAGGTGGACCGGGAATTTGCGGAACCCTGTGGGCAGCATGTGTTTGGTCTTCTACTTGCTACCGTATCCAATGTTGGGCAATATAGATTCGCAAGTAATATTATTTTTCACACCTATCCCAAAAATAAAAATGTATGCAGTTTGCGCAAATAAAACTGGAAACTGGAATTGGAGAGAGGGCCTGTAGGTGGACCTCCGGAAAAATTGTTTGGAGAGAGGGCCTGTAGGTGGACCTCCGGAAAAATTGTTTGGAGAGAGGGCCTGTAGGTGGAACTCTGGAAAAATTGTTTGGAGAGAGGGCCTGTAGGTGGAACTCCGGAAAAATTGTTTGGAGAGAGGGCCTGTAGGTGGACCTCCGGAAAAATTGTTTGGAGAGAGGGCCTGTAGGTGGACCTCCGGAAAAATTGTTTGGACAGAGGGCCTGTAGGTGGAACTCCGGAAAAATTGTTTGGACAGAGGGCCTGTAGGTGGACCTCTGGAAAAATTGTTTGGAGAGAGGGCCTGTAGGTGGACCTCCGGAAAAATTGTTTGGACAGAGGGCCTGTAGGTGGAACTCCGGAAAAATTGTTTGGAGAGAGGGCCTGTAGGTGGACCTCCGGAAAAATTGTTTGGAGAGAGGGCCTGTGGGTGGACCTCCGGAAAAATTGTTTGGACAGAGGGCCTGTAGGTGGAACTCCGGAAAAATTGTTTGGACAGAGGGCCTGTAGGTGGACCTCTGGAAAAATTGTTTGGAGAGAGGGCCTGTAGGTGGAACTCCGGAAAAATTGTTTGGACAGAGGGCCTGTAGGTGGACCTCCGGAAAAATTGTTTGGACAGAGGGCCTGTAGGTGGACCTCCGGAAAAATTGTTTGGAGAGAGGGCCTGTAGGTGGAACTCCGGAAAAATTGTTTGGACAGAGGGCCTGTAGGTGGACCTCTGGAAAAATTGTTTAGAGAGAGGGCCTGTAGGTGGACCTCTGGAAAAATTGCTTGATTAAAGGGCCTGAAGGGGGCCCTCCTGAAAAATTGTGCTAAAAGTGTGCCAGTTGGACCTCTAAAAAATGGCGTTTTTTGGGTCAGCGTTAGGCAAAGACGATATGTAGGAGGAGGAGGAGTAGGAGGAGGAGTAGAGAAGAGGAATCGGATACATAAGTTATTTAAATCTTTAGCTGCTTTCCCCCGGAGGAGATTTGAATTCCGGTGAAATCCAGGCTTTGTTCATTTTAATAAGCGTCAGCCTGTCAGCGCTGTCAGTTGACAGGCGTGTACGCTTATCGGTGATGACGCCACCAGCTGCACTGAATACCCGCTCTGACAGCACGCTAGCGGCAGGGCAGGCCAGCACCTCCAAGGCGTACAGCGCCAGTTCAGGCCACGTGTCCAGCTTTGAAACCCAGTAGTTGTATGGAGCAGAGTGATCGCTACGGACGTTGGTATGGTCAGCTAGGTACTCCCTCACCATCTTTCTGTACAGCTCCCCCCTACTCTGCCTAGACTGGGGACAGGTAACAGTGTCTTGCTGGGGTGACATAAAAGTGGCAAAGGCCTTGGAGAGCGTTCCCCTGCCAGTGCTGGTCAAGCTGCCTGCTCGCCTCCTCTCCCCCGCTACTTGGCTCACAGAACTATGCCCTTTGCCGCTAGCGGCGTCAGATGGGAAGAATTGTTTCAGCTTGTGCACCAGGGCCTGTTGATATCTATTCACTCTCATACTCCTTTCCTCTGCAGGGATGAGAGTGGAAAGGTTCTGCTTGTACCGTGGGTCCAGGAGAGTGAACACCCAGTAATCGGTGTTTGAAAAGATTCTTCTAACGCGAGGGTCACGGGATAGGCAGCCTAACATGAAGTCTGCCATGTGCGCCAGAGTCCCAACACGTAAGAATTCCCTCTCCTCACTGGCCTGACTCTCCATTTCCTCCTCCTCCTCCTCCTCCTCCAAGTCCTCCTCTTCAGCCCATACACGCTCAAGAGTTAAGGACTGAGCACTGGTACCCTCTACTGTCTCGCCGATATTCTCCTCCTCTTCCTCCTCATCCTCATCCCCCTCCTCCGATACGTGCGGAGAAACAGAACTGAAGGTGCTCTGGCTATCAAGCGACATATCTTCCTCCACTGTCTCTTGTGACAAGCGCAAAGCATCCGACTTGATGCTGAGCAGTGAGTTTTCAACAGGCAAA
>ONZH01018602.1:0-16791 GCA_900303285.1 Rhinella marina | reverse complement strand
AGCCGCCACCAGGTTATGCCCGTTGTCACACACAACCATGCCTGGCTTGAGGTTCAGCGGTGCCAGCCACAGATCGGTCTGCACCGTGATGCCCTGTAACAGCTCTTGGTGGGTGTGCCTTTTGTCACCTAAGCTCAACAGTTTGAGCACCGCCTGCTGGCGCTTACCCACGGCACTGCTGCTGCACCTAGAGCTACCGACTGAAGGCGCCGTGCCCACGGATGGTAATTCGGAGGAGGAGGAGGGGTTGGGGAAGAGGCATAGTACATCTGAGAAACCGTGACTGAGGTAGGCCCCGCAATCCTCGGTGTAGGCAGTACATGAGCGGCCCCAGGGTCAGACTCAGTCCCAGCCTCCACCAAGTTAACCCAATGTGCCGTCAGTGAGATATAGTGTCCCTGCCCGGCAGCACTTGTCCACGTGTGCGTGGTTAGGTGGACCTTATCACTAACCGTGTTGGTCAGGGCACGGATGATGTTCTCTGACACGTGTTGGTGTAGGGCTGGGACGGCACATCGGGAAAAATAGTGGCGGCTGGGGACCAAGTACCGAGGGACAGCCACCGCCATCAGGTTGCGCAAAGCCTCAGTCTCTACCAGTCTATAGGGCAGCATCTCCAGGCTCAACAATTTGGAGATGTGGACGTTTAGGGCTTGTGCATGTTGGTGGCTGGAATTGTATTTGCGCTTACGCTCAAATGTCTGCTGCAAAGACAGCTGAACGCTGTGCTGGGACACATTGGTGGAGGTTGTGGAGGATCGTGGAGGTGAAGGGGTGGTTGTAGGGCGGGAGGCGCTTGTGCCGGGGTCCTGGGTTGACTCGCCGAGCCAGCATGTGACACAGGGGAAGGGGCAGTGGTGGACGGCCTTGGTTCCACTGAGTCGGGTGTTTAGCACTCATATGCCTGCGCATGCTAGTAGTGGTTAGGCTGGTAGTGGTGGCTCCCCTGCTGATCCTGGTGTGGCACAGGTTGCACACCTCAGTCCGTCAGTCATCCTCACTTTCTTTAAAAAACCTCCAGACTTGCGAACATCTAGGCCTCGGCACGGGAGCTTGACTCTGTGAAACAGTTGCTGATCTACCTGTTCTGGCCCTGCTTCTCCCTCTGGCCACTCCACTGCCTCTTCCAACCTGTTCTGGTGCTGCACTTGCCTCCCCCTCAGAAGCACTGTCTTGAGTTGGATTACCAACCCAGCTCGGGTCAGTCACCTCATCATCCACCAGCTCTTCCTCCGATTCCTCACTCTGCTCCCCCCTCGGACTTACTGCCCTGACAACAACGTCACTGTCTGACAACCGTATCTCATCATCATCATCATGATCATTATCATCCGACACCTCTTCACGCACTACTTGCACTAAGTCCACACTCTCATCACCCACAGACTGTGAAAGTTCTAAATTTTGGGCATCGGGACAGAGCAACTGCTCAGGTTGCTCTTGAGCAGTGGTTTGTGTCTCTGGGTAGGGTCCTGAAAAGATTTCCTGTGAGTATGCCGGATCTGAATCCATATTTTCTGTGGGGGGGGGCGGGTAGGCTGGGGGGAAGGAGGTTGAGCTGGAGGAGCCAGAGATCTATCCCCTTGGCTAGCGTGGGTGGATTGCGTGGAAGACTGGGTGGTGGATAAATTACTGGACGCATTGTCCGCTATCCACGTAATCACCTATTCGCACTGTTGTGGTTTTAATAGTGGTGTACGACGTGACCCAGTAAGTTGCGAGATAAAGCTAGGGAGTGAAACTCTGCGGCGTTCCACTGCTCTCTCATCAGCATGTACAGTGTCACCCTGCCCAGGACCACGGCCTCTGCCCCCTACACTACTTGAACGCCCACGCCCTCGTCCTTGACCCTTAGCCCTTGGGTTCAACATTTTGTATATTCACCAAACTGTCGAGTTAATATCTGAGGCCAAAACCGTATTCAGTAGACAGTAGAATTACTATCTGAGGCAAAAAAAATGTAGTCTTTAGACTCCAGCTATTGCACCGCAAACCACTCAATTTTGCACTGGATTGTAGTTTATATAATTGAGAATAAAAACGTATTCTCTAGACTGCGGCTAGTTTATCACACACCTCACAATTGTTCACTGGACTGTAGTTTATATAATTGAGTGAAAAAAATTATTCTCTAGACTGTGACTAGTGTATCGCACACCTCACAATTGTTCACTGGAGTCTAGTTTATATAATTGAGTGAAAAAAATTATTCTCTAGACTGCGGCTATTGTATCACACACCTCACAATTGTTCACTTGACTGTAGTTTATATAATTGAGTGAAAAAATTATTCTCTAGACTGCGGCTAGTGTATCGCACACCTCACAATTGTTCACTGGACTGTAGTTTATATAATTGAGTGAAAAAAATTATTCTCTAGACTGCGGCAAGTGTATCGCACACCTCACAATTGTTCACTGGACTGTAGTTTATATAATTGAGTGAAAAAAATTATTCTCTAGACTGCGGCTAGTGTATCACACACCTCACAATTGTTCACTGGACTGTAGTTTATATAATTGAATGAAAAAAAATATTCTCTAGACTGCGGCTAGTGTATCACACACCTCACAATTGTTCACTGGACTGTAGTTTATATAATTAAGTGAAAAAAACGTATTCTCTAGACTGCGGCTAGTGTATCGCACACCTCACAATTGTTCACTGGACTGTAGTTTATATAATTGAGTGAAAAAAAACGCATTCTCTAGACTGCGGCTAGTGTATCGCACACCTCACAATTGTTCACTGGACTGTAGTTTATATAATTGAGTGACAAAACGTATTCCCTAGACTGCACTACAGATCCCAGCAAGACAAGGTACAGCATCAGCAAAAATGAGTACTGAGAGGACTATGGGCAATTTCATTGGGGTCTGTGTGGACCATGTGCTGTCCCCTTTCTGCCACCAGTGCACAGTGTGTAGCCAAGATGGCGGTAGCTGCACTACAAGTCCCAGCCAGCAGCCGAGAAAAGGACAAAAAAAAATGTCGTTGTAGCCCTTACAAGGAGCGTTGGGTTCTTTGTGGATGATTCCTGCCTAACCAGATTCTAATTTCACGTCCTAACAGTGTGCAGCCAGCAGCCAGGAGGAGACAAAAAAAAACAACAAAAAAACGTGCTTGTAGCCCTTAGAAGGGCTGTTGGGTTCTTTGTGGGTGATTCCTGCCTAACGAGCAACTAAATTCAGGCCCTAACACTCTCCCTGACAGACAGCAGCTCTATCCCTAATCTCATGCAGATGGCGTATAACGCGAGCAGCGCGGGACCAGATTCTTATATTCCCAGGTCATCTGATCTGGCCATCCAATCCCTGCTATCGACTTGTAGGGGCCCCACGTGATGCTAGGAGGTACCAAAGACTCTCCTGCATGTTGATTGGCTGAAAAAAGGCGGCTAACATGCAGAAAGAGGAAGTTGCCATTTCCTCGATGATCGCTATATGCTCGTCCGAGTAGCGAGCATATACGAATACCCTAATGCTCGAATGAGCACCAAGCTCGGACGAGCATGTTCGCTCATCTCTATTCCTAAGTAATAATGTTATGCGTTCATTGAGATATATAAAATGATTACTACATGCCCGCTACTGTAATCGAGCTCATGGGATTATATTAAAACTCACAGGCATTGTCCTAAAAGTGAAATTGTAACTCATCTGGCCATGGGTATATCTTTTGACTGGTATTACTTTATTCTAATAACTGTATACTAGTTTAACATACCTATTATATGTCTAACTTAACATGCTGGTTCAATTAACATGCCTATTATATGTCTAATTTAACATGCTAGTTCAATATGTCTATGATATGGCCATGGGGATCTTCTCTGACTGAGATTACTGTACTTTAATAACCATATACTAATTGAATATTCCTAGTATATGTCTGTTTGACCCCTATATAAAGCGCAACATGTAGCCAATAGATAACATACTCAGAAGGATATGTCTTTCCTTCTGACAGCGGCATAGAATATAGAAAGCCTGCTGGGGATGCGCGGTATGGTCCCCATGACAACCGGCACGCCCCCTCACCACGCGTCACTTCCGACATGGAGAGGTGGAGGGTGGAATCGGAAGAATGGAGCGGTGTCTCCCTGATCTCCACCACTAACCATGGCCACGAAGATGACACAACCAAGAAGAGGAGGGGCATCTTGTATAAAAAGCAGATACCGCAGTTCTTTGGTTGCCACTGCCACTTGATGTCATGCTGCCACTATGCTGAACAGCCTCCTGACGAACCTAGAAATAGGGGAAAAGTGTTGAGCTTCTGGTAGTTCTATAGCAAGGGTGATAGCTGGGGATCGCCCTTTTCAGGGTGAGAGCTCCAACTACAGCCACCACAGGGTCTTACCTAAACTATAGACTAGTACCTGTGAGGGAAAGTATATACAGTACAGACCAAAAGTTTGGACACACCTTCTCATTCAAAGAGTTTTCTGTATTTTCATGACTATGAAAATTGTAGATTCACACTGAAGGCATCAAAACTATGAATTAACACATGTGGAATTATATACTTAACAAAAAAGTGTGAAACAACTGAAAATATGTCTTGTATTCTAGGTTCTTCAAAGTAGCCACCTTTTGCTTTGATTACTGCTTTGCACACTCTTGCCATTCTCTTGATGAGCTTCAAGAGGTAGTCACCTGAAATGGTTTTCACTTCACAGGTGTGCCCTGTCAGGTTTAGTAAGTGGGATTTCTTGGCTTATAAATGGGGTTGGGACCATGAGTTGTGTTGGGCAGAAGTCAGGTGGATACACAGCTGATAGTCCTACTGAATAGACTTAGAATTTGTATTATGGCAAGAAAAAAGCAGCTAAGTAAAGAAAAACAAGTGGCCATCATTACTTTAAGAAATGAAGGTCAGTCAGTCCGAAAAATTGGGAAAACTTTGAAAGTGTCCCCAAGTGCAGTCGCAAAAACCATCAAGCGCTACAAAGAAACTGGCTCACATGAGGACCGCCCCAGGAAAGGAAGACCAAGAGTCACCTCTGCTGCGGAGGATAGGTTCATCCGAGTCACCAGCCTCAGAAATCGCAGGTTAACAGCAGCTCAGATTAGAGACCAGGTCAATGCCACACAGAGTTCTAGCAGCAGACACATCTCTGCAACAACTGTTAAGAGGAGACTGTGTGCAGCAGGCCTTCATGGTAAAATAGCTGCTAGGAAACCACTGCTAAGGACAGGCAACAAGCAGAAGAGACTTGTTTGGGCTCAAGAACACAAGGAATGGACATTAGACCAGTGTAAATCTGTGCTTTGGTCTGATAAGTCCAAATTTGACATCTTTGGTTCCAACCACCGTGTCTTTGTGCGACGCAGAAAAGGTGAACGGATGGACTCTACATGCCTGGTTCCCACCGTGAAGCATGGAGGAGGAGGTGTGATGGTGTGGGGGTGCTTTGCTGGTGACACTGTTGGGAATTTATTTAAAATTGAAAGCATACTGAACCAGATGCTATATCTTGCAGCGGCATGCTATTCCATCCGGTTTGCGTTTAGTTGGACCATCATTTATTTATCAACAGGACAATGACCCCAAACACACCTCCAGGCTGTGTAAGGGCTATTTGACCAAGAAGGAGAGTGATGGGGTGCTACGCCAGATGACCTTGCCTCCACAGTCACCAGACCTGAACCCAATCGAGATGGTTTGGGGTGAGTTGGACCACAGAGTGAAGGCAAAAGGGCCAACAAGTGCTAAGCATCTCTGGGAACTCCTTCAAGACTGTTGGAATACCATTTCAGGTGACTACCTCTTGAAGCTAATCAAGAGAATGCCAAGAGTGTGCAAAGCAGTAATCAAAGCAAAAGGTGGCTACTTTGAAGAACCTAGAATATAAGACATATTTTAAGTTGTTTCACACTTTTTTATAATTCCACATGTGTTAATTCATAGTTTTGATGCCTTCAGTGTGAATCTACAATTTTCATAGTCATGAAAATACAGAAAACTCTTTGAATGAGAAGGTGTGTCCAAACTTTTGGTCTGTACTGTATATAGATAGTGAGCACTCGCCTAGGTATTTATATACTTCTACCCGGTTCTACTAAAAGCTAATGAGGACTGTGAGCACTACCGGGACTAGCGACCCTCTAGCCTTACTGCAGGAACTTGGGAACCAGATAGTATTTTTATCTAGCACAGAGATATGTGCATAACCCTTCCATTTTAATCATATGTAGTTTGTCACATGTGTGCTGCACCCCTGTTTTGAGAAAGATTTAATAGTTATTTAATCTGTGTAAAGCAAAAAGACAGTATAAGGCGTACTCAGTCTTGATCTTTAAATATACCCGGGCGAAGCCGGGTCCTTCAGCTAGTTATATAATAATCTATTTCATTTAATGTTTGTGTGTGTGGTGTTAAAAAATAACGAGAGTGACCTCTACAGTGCCCGTCCCTTTAACAGTGACCTCCACAGCAGCCCGCCCCTTTAACTGTGACCTCCACAGCAGCTAGGGTGGCCACTGTCTTCACCCCAGAAAGCCGGACCTTATCAGCCATTCCACCAAACGTGAAGCAGCATCCCCGGTTCCCATTAAGCCACACTGCTAAACATGAGGCCACACCCCCTGGCTCTGTGAAGACACGGAGGAGAAGCTGTCTGAGTGTGAGCTACTGAAAGGGTGGACATCCCTGCGTCCGTCCAGGCACTGCGCCGGATGGAGAACAGGTAGCCAGAAAACTGGACTGCCCAGCCTAAAGCCGGACATCTGGCCACCCTAACATCAGCCTGCCCCTAGGGTGGCCAGAGGTCCGGTTTTAGGCTGGACAGTCTGGCTCTCAGACTCCCTGTCCACCGTCCGGCACAGGGCCTGGACAGACACAGGGATGTCCACCCTTTCAGTAGCTCACGCTCAGAAAGCTTCTCCTCCGTGTCTTCACGGAACCAGGGGGTGTGGCCTCATGTTTAGGAGTGTGGCATCATGGGGACCGGTAGCATGGCTTCACATTGGGGGGAGGCTGGACAGTCTGGCTTTCAGACTCCCTGTCCTCTGTCATGCACGGGGCCTGGATGGACACAGGGATGTCCTTTTGAACAGCTCACTCTCAGACAGCAGCACTGTGCAGTCTGAGCTGCAGGGAGAAAGTCACCCTCCCCTGCAGCTGACAGAAAGTGATTTTTACCTTCATTTTTTCAATCCCGGTCAAATGCTGCGTGGAAGTGGCTTGGCCTCACTGAGTCGGGGGCGTGACTTAGTGGGACCTGGCGGTAGGGCTTTTAAGTCCTTCTTTTGAAGTTGGCCTGAATTACAGGTCGATGCCATAGTAATTTAGGAAGGAAAGTGGGTAGCAGTGGAAGAAAACATCTTTTATTACTATTGAACAGTAAATATGTGAAATTTACATTATATGAGGTAATGATTGATGATGAGTTAGTCTCAAACATAAGGTATATTTATGGTAACCGTAATACTCCTTTAACAGTGTCATCCACAGCGCTCTGCCCCTTTAAAGCAGACCTACAGTACAGCAGTGAACTGGCTATGTTGTTATAGAAACCTGTTGTGTGTGTGGAGACTATTGGCTGATAAGGCTGATAAGGGTCATGTGACCAGGCTTCTATTGGCTAATGCATTTTTTGGGAATATCTCAGGAACGGTATGTCCTGGAGAGCTGAGACCCGTTCTAAAACCTTCCTGGACACCTGATGTACCTGTGTGCCAAATTTCGTAATTGTAGCTGCGACGGTGTGGATTCCTTTAGCGGACATACACACACACACACACACACTCAGCTTTATATATTAGATTGCCACTGAGGTACTTGGGAGGATATAATCTACCCCCCTTTTAAACTGATGTCCTATTCTCGTCTGCATGGGGTGCCAGCCATGTGTGTTCCGCAAATTGCGGAACACACACTGGTCGGCATTCGTGTTTTTGCGGATCTGCATTTTTGCGGGTCCGCAACAACACGGCCGTCTGAACGGCTCCTTAAGCTGAGTTCACACTTCAGTTATTTGGTCAGTTATATCCATCAGTTATTGTGAGCCAAAACCAGTAGTGAAGTCTACTCAGAGATAAGGTCTAATCGAAAGATGTGCACCTGTTCTGTGTTTCTGACCCACACCTGGTTTTGGCTCACAATCACTGATGGAAATAACTGACCAAATAATTCAAGTGTGAACTTATCCCTAGTTGCCTATAGCAACAACTCAAACTTCATTTTCCAAAGGAGCTCATAATTTAATTGGTTGTTATGGGCAGCTAAGACTTTTAGAGTTTTCCTTTGCACCATTTTTTATAAATCTCCCCGTATCGCTGACAAGAAAAGTAGAAGACGGGTCTAAACTGTACAACACAACTAAGTTATCAATAATGTCAGTTTTGGGAAGTAGTGTAAGTTTTTTTAATTTTAAATTATAAGTGGCTTCATGTAATAAAATGATATAAAGTCAGATAGTCAAATAAAGTTGTATTATTGAGGTTTAAAAATATAATCTAAAAGGAGTCATTTATTTCAAATCATTAGCTATAATAGTTACTATTATCCCCCGATGCTGCTTATAATGAAGACATTTGCTTTATTTCTTTTTGCAATAGAATTGCTTAGGTATATTAGAAAGCTTGCTCAATTTAGCCACCTACTAGAACCCATTGCATGAAAATTACCTATAAAAAAGACGGATGGGACCGGCAAAGATTTTTGATTATCTTTAAATACTTATTTTATTAGTCAGACTGTATCATGTCATCATTTAGCTTGAATCCGTATCAGTGTGGTAGACTTATTAATATTCATGTAATCACTTTGTTTTTCTCTACGGAATGACACGTTTAACCTTCTGAGACAAAGGATTTTTTTTATAGGTGCAGTTTGTCATTTTACTTTTTGTAACAATGTGCAGTCTGAGGAAGATGAAGTATGCTTTACAACGTTAGGATTTCAAATGATAGATACAAAGTTATTAATAATTTTTGTAAAAATGGCTCTGCGATGTTATTCTGAAAATGTATATGTAAATTGGGAATTTACTATTTAAATACTTGATTGCAGAAATCTATATATAGCTGTACGCCAAACCTGATTCAATGCAATAAATATTCAGCAAGCAATTGCTGTTGTGAGCACAGGAAATATACCTTCTGAATTCCAATATTCACTCAGCGAAAACCCAGTAACAGCAAATGTACTTTTGTTGTGCTCCAGTGAAGGGTTAAGAAACAAATTATGTATTTGCTTATAGATGAGAACAAAGCAATAGCATGTCACTTTTATTGTCCGTTTTATAGTATTTTTTTACAGCACTTTTTTTTAGAAAGAACAAACAATGCCTAATGCATGCAGGACCATATGGGACATCAATGGGGTTCCTTGGGTCCACCAATGTTAGGCGCCATTCACACTTCTGTAAAATGTGTCCACATCCGTTCCACAATTTTCAATGGGGCCGCAATCCGTCCGCATCCGTACTTCCATTCCGCGGCTCCCGGAAAAAATAGAACAAGTCTAGAGATGAGCGAGCATACGCGTCCGAGGTTGGTGCTCGTTCAAGTATTAGGGTACTCGTAAGTGCTCGCTGCTCGGACGAGTATCTCACCATAATCGAGGAAATGGCAACTTCCGCATCGTGCTTTTTTGGCGCCTATAAACACAGCCAATCACAAGCCAGGAGACTCTACGGTACACCCAGACCTTACATGTCGATAGCAGGGGTTGGCTGGCCTGATCAGGTGACCCTGGAATATACTAGTGACTGGCCGCGGTGCTCGGCTCAGATGCCGTCTGGATGTCATTAGGGATAGAGCTGCTGCCTTTCAGGGACAGTGTTAGGGCCTGCATTTAGTTCTCTGTTAGGCAGGAATCACCCACCTGGCTTGGCTGGCTGGCACTAGTAGTGCAGCTATCGCCATATCTAACCCTGTTTTTTTTTATTCTTCTATCTCAGTGATACAAATCCATTGCACACAGCACTGTGGAACCATTCTGTGTGTCACAGTTCAGCACACTCACTCCAATCCATATATACTGTCCAGGTGACACTTTCTGTACGTCACAGAATACAACTAAGTCATTTGCTACCAATAACGTATACAGCTTGATCCAAAAAACTCTCTGTGCGACATTTGTCTGGGTCGCAGTCTAAATAGCCACCGTTAACAGGGTGTGAGTTAGGTCTCCGATAGTTCCTGCACGTCACGTTCCCAAAAAAAACAAAATTAAAAAAAATATATAAAAAACAAAATATAAAAAAAAATATTTTTTTTTTGTTGTTTTAGCTCAGTGATACAAATCCATTTTACTCAGCTGCATGTAACCTTTCTGTGTGTCACGGTTCAGCACACTCGCTCCAATCCGTGTATACTGTCCAGGTGACACTTTCTTTACGTCACAGAATACAACCAAGTCATTTGCTACCAATAACGTCTACAGCTTGATCCAAAAAACTCTGTGCGACATTTGTCTGGGTCGCAGTCTAAATAGCCACCGTTAACAGGGTGTGAGTTAGGTCTCTGATAGTTCCTGCACGTCACGTTCCCAAAAAAAAACTAAATTTAAAAAAAAATATAAAAAACAAAATATAAAAAAAAAATTATTTTTTTTGTTGTTTTAGCTCAGTGATACAAATCCATTTTACTCAGCTGCGTGTAACCTTTCTGTGTGTCACAGTTCAGCACAGAGCAGAAAGTGAGGCGTAATTATGTCTCAAAACGCCTTTTTCACTCTCCACCTCCCTGACTAGTTTAAGACTTAGCTTTTAATAGATATACTTTAATATTACACATAAATAACAGTGAAGGTGAAAGAAAGATTGATTAAAATTATCAGGGCCAGTGTAGTGATATAGCCATGTGTTCGCTTAGATGCTGCGTACTTGTTAGGGTCCTGAAAGCCAGTGTATACACGCTGAACAGGGTGGTATAGACATATAAGAGACCTAACTATCCCTATTAGCACACGCATCACCTCTGGCGCTGTCTAAAACCTAATCAGTGTCTGCCCCCCGACATGTTTCGCCGATAGATTCGGCGTCTTCAGGGGCTAGGGCAGTCTATTGAGCAGTGGGCGGGGTCACGCTGTTTTAAAGCCTCCGTTAGTGATGTCAGTTGCCATTAGGCCAATACCTGCCTTCTAAGGGGCATACCTGTCATTGCCTACGTACAGGTATACTCCCCTATCTTAGCAATTACTTACCGTAGCATTCTTCACCTGTGGCATCTATGCGCGTCACTCCCGAACTGCCGGGTAGTTCGCGCATGCGCAAGAACTTAGTTACTGTGAGTATATCTTCTCCTCTGGTGCGCATGTCAACAGACTTAGATTCTGGCTGCCGTGCGATTCTCCTTGTAGATTGTCTGTTGGTCACAAATGGACTCATTATTATAGTGCCAGCAGTTGAAGTACCTGGAATCAGATCTTCAGTTCCCTAAAGTTATTTGGGAAATTACTATTGCTCATCAGTACTTTGGTGGTTTGCTTATTTTATCTTTATTATCAGATGATTTTACTATAACTTTATCCACCATTTATAGTACTCAGATTCTATAAGCTACGGTAAACATACTGGTCATTAGCCCCTCATATATATTATTATTCCAAGATATTTTATGGGTTATACTTGGCTAAATTATGGTGGTCTTAAGGGGAGGCTCATTTGTATTACATATAACATAATTGTTTTTAATGTTTATCACTTAATAGTTTTTTGTGTGTATCCCCTACTGCTCTTTTCACCTTCTTTTAAGGATTTGTTTTACTTACCCAATGATTTATTGAAAATTTTTGAATGAGTATTACATCGGATACATTTGGATAGTGATTTCTATTTAAATAAAGGGAGAATATGTAAATCCCTCATTAATGCCTTTAGGACTAAGGCTTTGCAGCCTATATATCCAGCGTGTTTCTTCTTGTTGGAGTCGCCTATCAATGTCTCCTTGTCTCGGTACTCTTCTTAATTTTTGAATTCCACATATTTCTAGATGAGCAACATTTCCCGCATGTCTATTTCTGATATGTCTAGAGAACGGTGTATCAGCCTCTGTAGTAACACTGCTCAGATGTTTTGAGATTCGCCTTCTGAGTTCCTGGATAGTCTTACCTACGTAGATTTTTGGGCAACCACATCTGATTATATATAAAACATCTGTTGATTTGCAATTAATATATTGATGTATTATATATTTCTTGCCATCAGAGGGATTTGTAAATTCCTTTAGTGGGGTCATGTATTTACATATCACGCATTCCCCACAAGGATATGATCCTTTTGTATTTAACCATGTTCCTCCTTGTTTTGATTTTTTATTTTGGAAATGACTTTGTACCAACATTTCTTTTAGGTTCCTCCCCCTTCTAAAGGTTATAGAGGGATTGGATGGAATTACATCCTTTAGATCATCATCTAATTTTAAAATGTACCAGTGTTGCTTCAAGATCTCATAGACTTTGTGATGTTGAGTGTCAAATGTGCCTATACAGCGTATCTGTTGTTCACATTCTTTTGGGGGAGGCCTATTTATTAGCAAAGATTTTCTATCCACATTTTTTGCCCGATTGTAGGCTTTATGTAGACATTTTTTGGGGTAACCCCTTGCTACAAATCTCTGCAGGAGAAGGGCACATTCCCTCTCAAAACTATCATTATCTGAGCAATTACGTTTTGCTCTCAAATATTGACCTATCGGGATGCCTTTCTTTAGGGCTGGTGGGTGAAAACTCTGCCAGTGTAGAAAATTGTTGGTAGATGTGGGTTTCCTGTAGACCTCTGTTGCGATGGTGCCGTCAGGCTCCAGGGCAATTGTCAGGTCCAGGAAATTGATTTTTTCCTCTTGTATTTCTGCAGTAAATTTTAACCCTATACTATTATCATTAAGAACTTGGACAAAGTCCAAAAAGAGTTTTTTAGTGCCATCCCACAGTATTAGGATGTCGTCAATGTAGCAACCCCAAAATAAAACGTGCTCAGTGTAATAACCCAACCCTTCTGTGAATACAAAATTATCTTCCCACCACCCCAAAAATAAATTAGCAAAACTCGGTGCACAAACCGTGCCCATAGCAGTTCCAGTGATCTGTAAATAATATTTGCCATCAAACATAAAATAATTGTGTGTGAGTAAAAACCTAAGTAGTGTTATAACAAATAAAGTGTGATCACGGAATTGTGTGCCCTTCGTGTTGAGAAAATATTCAATTGCTTTAATGCCTAGTTCGTGCTGAATACTGGTATATAGTGCTTCAACTTCGAGGCTCGCTACATAAGTACCTGGTCTGACATTTATGCCCTGGAGCCTGACGACCGCATCTTTTGTATCCTTAATATAGGACGGTAGGGAGGGTACAAAAGGAGAGATGGTTTGGTCAACATATTCACTGATTTTTTCACACAGGCTTTGATTGCCAGAAACAATTGGTCGCCCAGGTACCGCTGTCTGTTTTTTGTGTACCTTAGGGATTGCATAAAAGGTGGCAATAGTGGGATGTGGATTGAAGGTGCCTTGAATTCCTCTTTTGTTATAAGAGCCTGGTCTTTCCCATTTGTGAGTATATTTTTTAGCTCAGCAGTGAATTTCACTGTAGGGTTTTCTTTAAGGCATTTATATGTCGTTTGGTCTCCCAGAAGTTTCATCACCATCAGCACATATTCTTCTTTATCAAGGAGAACCACATTGCCACCTTTGTCTGATGGTTTCATGACCAGATTTTCATGTTCCATCAGTTCTTTTAGTGCTTTAAATTCACCTTTAGTGAGGTTTTGCGCTGCATTACTGCTATTGGTTTTTATCAATTGCAGATCTTTAGTGACTGCATCCACAAATGTTTGTATATTAGAATATTTCGTAAAGGGTGGTGTATACTTCGATTTAGGGGTGAGTGTGCTGTGGGGGGCCTTGCATGATATCTGACCTCCCAATGCTTCAGCATTTAGCTCCTCCAGAACTCTTATAGCTTCGCTTTCTTTCCTTTGTTCCGTTATGTCATCTCTCTCTTTAATTTTATATTCTTTACTTAGGGCCAGCTTATGGGCAAATAAGTTAACATCTTTTACCCAGGTAAAACAATCATATCTTGGGGCAGGTGTGAACGTCAGGCCTTTTTGAATTAACATTTCATGTTCTGGTGTCAGCAGATAACTACTCAAATTAATTATCTGCATTTCTTTATCTTTCTGATATTGTTTTAGGTTTTCTGACTGTATCCCCACTTGTCTCTGTCCCGTAATTGGATACCTGGTGCTAAAAAAGATGTCCCCACAGTTTGAATTGTATTTGCTGTTGGTAATGTAACATAGGTAGAAACAGATGGCAGACTTGTAAATTGTGTTGTTGTAACGTTTTGTTCTGTCTGTAGTTGACCTAGACCTGAGACAGTCTGTTGTTGCCATTTTGCTGTCTGTTCTAGATGCTGCTTATTTTTCCTCTGTTGAGAGTCTAGCCTATTTTTTGCTTTACGTTTCAGACCCGTTTTTGAATTATTTAAATATGTTTCTGTCTCAGAGACGTCAGATTCAGAAATATCCGTATAGATACGTTTGCCAAAGCCTGGATTTTGAAAATTACGTCCTCGTGTTTTTCTGTTATATACCTGTCCTGTCTCAAAATCTGTTCTATCTCTATTATATTTACAATGTTTCCTTTCTTTTATTTCGCACTGCAGGGTTTCTATATTTTTTTGTAATTTTAATTCCTGGCTCACAAATTCTGGTTGTATACGAAAGGTTTGTATCTGTTTAATTTCTCGCTCTAATTGTGCCGAGAGTTTTACTAATGACTTTCTTTCGTATTCCAGAATATAGGCTTGCATGCGGAGAGAATTTTCAGTCAGGAGCAATTCCCACCCCTTGATGAAATCACAGTCTTCCTGATGTGCATTAGGTGTAATATTAATGCGCATACCTCTATATGTAATCTGTTGCTGCATATAGGTTTCAAGACTTGAGATTTCCCAAATACATCTAATATATTGCTTATATGTCTTTCCTAAGCCTTTAAACGCTTGATTTATGTCAAGTCTGTCTATTGGTAGGCTTTCAGAGGAAAATACCTGTCCAGCCTCAGCAAGCAGTGTTTGTACTGTCGGTTGATTTGAAAGGAAACCTGCCATTCCTCTCAGGTTACTATTAGTGGGACCCTATTTTCTGAGGCACTCTTTAGATTCTGATTCTGTGTATCCAAAATATTGGGAGTAGGGTCACTATTTGGGATAATAATCCCTCCTATTGTACTAGTAGCAAACAAAAAGACCTTTCAATGGAGGGTGCAGCGTTTTAATAACAATAGAGCAGAAAGTGAGGCGTAATTACGTCTCAAAACGCTTTTTTCACTCTCCACCTCCCTGACTAGTTTAAGACTTAACTTTTAATAGATATACTTTAATATTACACATAAATAACAGTGAAGGTGAAAGAAAGATTGATTAAAATTATCAGGGACAGTGTAGTGATATAGCCATGTGTTCGCTTAGATGCTGCGTACTTGTTAGCGTCCTGAAAGCCTGTGTATACACGCTGACACTCGCTCCAATCCGTATATACTGTCCAGGTGACACTTTCTGTACGTCACAGAATACAACCAAGTCATTTGCTACCAATAACGTCTACAGCTTGATCCAAAAAACTCTGTGCGACATTTGTCTGGGTCGCAGTCTAAATAGCCACCGTTAACAGGGTGTGAGTTAGGTCTCCGATAGTTCCTGCACGTCACGTTCCCAAAAAAACAAAATATAAAAAAAAAATAATTTTTTTTGTTGTTTTAGCTAAGTGATACAAATCCATTTTACTCAGCTGCGTGTAACCTTTCTGTGTGTCACAGTTCAGCACACTCGCTCCAATCCGTATATACTGTCCAGGTGACACTTTCTGTACGTCACAGAATACAACCAAGTCATTTGCTACCAATAACGTATACAGCTTGATCCAAAAAACTCTCTGTGCGACATTTGTCTGGGTCGCAGTCTAAATAGCCACCGTTAACAGGGTGTGTTAGGTCTCCGATAGTTCCTGCACGTCACGTTCCCAAAAAAACAAAATTAAAAAAAAATATAAAAAACAAAATATAAAAAAAAAATAATTTTTTTTGTTGTTTTAGCTCAGTGATACAAATCCATTTTACTCAGCTGCGTGTAACCTTTCTGTGTGTCACAGTTCAGCACACTCGCTCCAATCCGTATATTCTGTCCAGGTGACACTCTCTGTACGTCACTTAATTCAACTAGACTGAACAAGTTTGTGGGTTTAAGTACACCAGGCCCGTTTAATTTTTTTTTTTTTTTATATCATACACTTATATACAAAAAATGTTGAACCCCAGGGCTAAGGGTCGAGGACGAGGGCGTGGGTGTGGGCATTCAATTACTGCAGGGGGCAGAGGCCGTGGTCCTGGGCAGGGTGAGACAGTACCTGCTGATGAGGGAGCTGTGGAACGCCGCAGAGCTACACTCCCTAGCTTCATGTCTCAACTTACAGGGACACGTGGACTGTGAAAACCACAACAGTGCGAACAGCTGATCTCGTGGATTGCGGACAATGCTTCAAGTAATTTGTCCACCAGTCAGTCTTCCACGCAGTCCACCCACGTTACCCAAGGGAGCACTCCTATGGCTCCTCCACCTCAACCTCCTTCCCCCCAGTCTGCCCCCTCTCAGGAAAATTTGGAATGCGATCCGGCATACTCTCAGGAACTGTTTTCTGGACCCTTCCCAGAGTCACAAACCACTTCTCAGGTTGCTGCTTACCTCGTTCCCGATGCCCAAGTTTTCCAACTGTCGCAGTCTGTGGGTGATGATGATGATGACAATGTTGAGTTAGTGGAAGAAGTTTGTAAAGAG